>PVJI01005999.1:0-90849 GCA_004026765.1 Micronycteris hirsuta | reverse complement strand
CCATTGTTTGTGAGACTCTTCTTGCTATCTTCTATTTCTTAAATTAATCTGTCGAGTTCTCTGGAGTAGCAAAGTTAATTTTGTCTCACTGTCTCTATTTTTTGGACTGACCCCTGTCTGGGGCTGACTCTGGTCTTTTCACAGCTCCAGGTTTTAATGTCTCACCTGTAGGTACAGAAAAGAGGGGGGCGAGTGGGAAAGAAGGAGAAATAAAAAAGAAAAAAAAAAAGAAAACAAAAGGAGTGAAGGAAGGGAGAAAGAATACTATAAGAAAAGGAAGGGAGGAAGGAGGAATAATGTATAAAGAAGGAAAGAATGGGGGGATGAGTTAAAAAGAATAAAATTTTTTTTTATCTTTTATAAATTAAAAAATAACAAAACGAAACAACACAAAAGTAAGTAAAGAAAAAAAAAGAGAGATATGAAGAGAGGGTACTAAGAATACGTATGAATGTTCAAATTCCCCTGTAATCTTGGATATCAATCATCATATGTGTTGGAATACTGTGGGTTTTCGCCCCGTTCCTCAGAAAATCAACCAGTTGGCAGGAGGAAGTAAACTCTGTTCCTCCTAACTCGCCGCCATCTTCCCTCCGCCTCTTGTTAGATATTTTTAATTCTATTTTTGCACCAGGATCCCACCTTTGCTTTTTGTACCTTTATAGTATGTAGCACAATATTCCTAATCATTGTTTTTTCTTCTTAAATATTTCTTAGCTTGTGTACATTTATGTTTCTGGGTTAAGTGGTCAAGTTAAAAAAAAATCCTAGAGGCTAAGACATGTATGAAAAGATGCTCTCTTTCACTCATAGTTAAAGAAATGAAATCAGAACAATTTTATTTTTCAGATATTAGAGTGGCAGAAATTAAAAAATGGATGACATTGAGTATTTGATAGGTGTTGGGAAAATAACATCTGCTTTGTTGATAGGAGTATAAATTGTTATAGAGGGAATTTTCATAAGTTTTCTGTCCAAATTTAATTTATATACTCGAACTATACTTTACGAAACTATGTTAAGCTAGATGTTCACATAGCACTAGTAATAGTAAGCAACAACATTAATAATAACAAACCTAAAAAAAAAGACTGGAAATTACTTAAGCGTAGTTATATTTGTTAAATTATAGCACATCTATTGGATGGAATATAAAGCTAATAAGTGGATTAGGTAATCTGATATGTAAAGTGAAATCTACAAATTACAAACATGTACAGTAATAACTTTGTGTGACTAAAAACATGTTTATATACACAAATATTCTAAACTGTGTAAATATTTTTTCCCTGAAAGAATTCATAAGAAACTTGACAGTAGTTACTTTTTTGGAGAGGACTATTGGTAGTGGTAAGGGTGGGAAGACTTACTTTTAATTCAAAATATTTCTGACCTGTTTGAATTTAATTATAGAAAAGAGTCTTCAATCCTAGTATTAGGCTATTTTTGTGTTTTTTTAAAACTTTTACTTATTTTTTTAGAGAGATGGGAAGGGAGGATGAAAGAGAGGGTGAGAAACCTTGGTGTTTGAGTTACAACTTGCATGCCCCCCCCACCGGGGACCTGGCCTGCAACCCAGGCATGTGCCCCAACTGGGAATCCAACTGGTGATCTTTTAGTTTGCAGGACAATACCCAACCCACTGAACTACACCAGTTGGAGCTATTTTTGTGTTTTTACTATTAAAAATTCCCAGTGGGATTTTGATTGTTGTTTCATTGACCTTATAGGATAAATTGGAGAGAATTGACATTGTTGTAATATTGATTATATTCATTCAGGAATGTCGTATTTATTTATATATTCAGATCTTTTATGCTTTCATTAGCATTTTATACTCTTTGCATAAGCTTTAACTATTTCTTTTTTAATATATTTGATTATATTTATCATTTGTTCATGAATATTTATTTTATGTATGGTTTATAATTAATCATTTAAGAATTGTTTTATTCTACTGTCCCAGTTTTGCTGTTAAGTACTCCTTCCAGTTGGTTCCTGTGTCTTTGGCATGACTCCACATCACTTACCTTGTCCTTAGTTCCTGGCACCACAAGATGTTTCAAGTTGATCTTCAATAAGATCTTTCTTTTTAAATTATATTTTCTAGCTGATTATTAGCAGTTACATGAAAGTTGTTGGTTTTATGATTATGACTGGACATGTTACAGAATTGGATTTTCTGGGTATATAATCATGTCATTTTATAGTACTTTAAAACTTGTGTTTCAGATTCCTCAGTTCCTGTTAGATGATTGCTTTAAAAATGGTATCCCCTGCCGTATATTTTGTACTCAGCCAAGACGATTAGCGGCTATTGCTGTGGCTGAAAGAGTTGCTGCAGAGAGAAGAGAAAGGATTGGTCAAACAATTGGGTATCAGATACGATTAGAAAGCAGGTAAGGACAATTCTTCAGTAGCCTGTCTTTTATCATTAGAAAAGGTAAATGTGTCTGTTTCACTAAATGTGGAGAATGTGTTAAGTTAAACATTTAGGTGATTATTTACTACAAATAATAATTCTATGACAGGACATTGAGATCATATCTAAACTTAGTGAGATTTTTAATAAATAAATAGTTGAGAAAGAGTTTGGGCCATAGATACAGTTTTCTCTTTTATAAAACGGGATTAATAAAAGCATCTAGAGCACAGGTTTAATGTGAAATTTATAGTAAGCACTCAACAAATATTAGTGACTGAATTGATTATTATTAGTGATAGTACTAGTAGTACCTCCTTCATCAGCAATACTATTTCTTTGCTCTTATGGTTTGGATTAGTGGTTTAAACAGCCAATCCCTTTTATGATATACTTTTCTCCCCAAGCAAAAAGTATTTAAGATCTTTAAAAAAACCTGTTTATGATTCTTTAACAAAATAATTGTTTAATTAATAAAGGCTATTAGTAATAAAAATTTTGTGAGATTATCAGACAAAATAAATATTTGACATAAATTGAAGTAAAGCATACATATATTAATATGTTAGTAACTTTAAGTAACATTTGTTAAAGTACATGTAAGACTAGCATTTAATATGATCATGTTTTAATTATATATAATGTTTGCAATTGTGCACATTATTTTGATTTTTTAAAAAGGGTTTCTCCAAAGACACTTCTGACATTTTGCACCAATGGGGTATTGCTTCGTACATTGATGGCAGGAGATAGTACATTGTCGGCTGTGACACATGTTATTGTGGTAAGAATGTTGCTGAATTTGCCATATGTAACTCAGATTGCTTAAACTGTAAATACATAAGCATATAATTTTTTGAATAAGTTATAAGTGAGAACCAATTTGTTTTTTCTAAACAGGTATTATAATCAAGTTATTTTTTATTTTCTGTAATGATTAGAAATAAATATTTTATATTAAGTAAAGATATTCTTACCATCAGGTTTTATGAGGGAAAATAAAATAGGTATGTAGTTTTTGAAAAAGTGCTTTTTATAGCATAGACACAGACAGCAAAATGATGACTGCCAGAGGAAAGGGGGGTGGAAGGACATAGAAGAGGATAAAGGGGGATAAATGGTGATAGAAGGAGCCTTGACTTGGGGTGGTGAACACACAATACAATATACAGATGATGTGTTATAGAATTGTATGACTGAAACCTATATAATCTTACTAACAAATGTCACCCCAATAAATTCAATCAGTAAAAATATAAATTTTTTAAAAAGTGCTTTTTATGTGTGAAAATGATACATACAGATACTTAGAGTTCTCTAGAGTGGTAAAAGTTTTCTTTTTTCTGTCTGATTAGTCATGTGATACCTTTAACTAATGTATTTACCAGCCTTAAGGCATGCTGTATAGTCATTTAACTTCAAGGTTAAGCTGCTAAATTAACTAGCTGCTGATGAAGAAAGTTAAATGAATTATTATCTTATTAAAGAATTATAAGCTTTTATCTAGTTTATGTCAAAACAATTATTGATGCAAACAAGTTAATAAGTTTTATTAACTTGGAGCAAGCAGCTTTTGGAAACTTATTAGTTCTGTGTATTCAAACCAAAGCATGCCCCTGAGCCCTGATGTTAAGAGAAACATGTTTAAATAGATTTTGTTTACTGTATTAAAAGGACATTAAATTAAAGTTCACTAATTCAGAATTTAGTTCATGTGGTTTTATATGCAGAAAAAAACAAAACCAAAACCAAAACCAACCCATAGTAGGTTGTTAATGTCTGATTGTTTCTGAATTGTTCATAACCCAAAATTTTTACTAATACTGATTGGCCTTGTCCACATTCAATTTGAATTAGTGTAACACCCAGCTGTTCCATAATTTTAAAGACTTAGTCATATAATTTCTTTTTATTTAAATGTTCCATGGTTTTATTTTGTTTACTGCAGGATGAAGTACATGAAAGGGATCGATTTAGTGATTTTTTACTTACAAAGTTAAGAGATTTGTTGCAAAAGCACCCAACTTTGAAACTAATTCTTTCTAGTGCTGCCTTGGATGTAAATCTCTTTATAAGATATTTTGGAAGTTGTCCAGTGATATATAGTAAGTCAAATTATAAGATTTGTTTAGCATTTAACTTTTGGGGTGATTATATTTATTATAATCAGAATTGGGGAATGTTCTGAAGTGGAGAGCATGTATTTTCTGTTTCTTCTGAGATATACTTAATTAGTTATTGCTGTATATTTTCATCCTTTTCTATCTACAACTCTTTGCTATTGTGTTGTGAGGCCAATTCTCTAGTCATAAAAGGAAGTATTCTTTATTTTGGCCCTCCATTCCCCTTTATATTCTGTCTTTTATCTTCCCTTTTATTGCTAGACTCCTTGAAAGATAGCGTACATTCTCTTGTTTACTTCCCATGTACTTTTGAACATGGTGCCACTTAACTTTTGTCCTTGTCCTTTAATCAGAACTGGTTTTGCCACCAGTCTTTAAAAAAAAAAAAAACAAGCCCTGGCTGCTGTAGCTCAGTGGATTGAGCGCGGGCTTGTGAACCAAAAAGTTGCCAGTTCTATTCCCAGTCAGGGCACATGCCTGGGTTGCGGGCCAGGTCCCCAGTAGGGGCCGTGTGTGAGAGGCAACCACACATTGATGCTTCTCTCCCTTTCTTTCTCCTTCCCTTCCTCTCTCTCAAAAAATAAATAAATAAAATTAAAAACATCAATCCCCCTTCCCCTCCAAAAAAATGGACTTGGGATTGACTATGGAAGTGGAGGGCAAGCTGGGAGGAAGGGGGTAAAGGAGAAAAACTTGGGACAGCTGTAACAGAATAAACAATAATAAAAAATTATTAAATTTACCCTCAAAAATGGAAAAAGTTATATGTGTTCACCTCAATGATATAGTACAAACATATATAGGGAAAAAGTTAAAAATTGTTATTTCATGTCCTACTTTCCTGAGATTAGTTGATGTTAAAGCTTAGTATATATCCTTTCTTATCTTGTCCATAGTCATACAAGCTATGCAATTATATACATATTTATCAGGTTTATAGAAATTGGTCTTACAAAAATGAGCACATACATTATCTTGCAGTTTGCTTTATTTATAAGACAGTACCTCATGAATAGTCCTTCAGTTCATTGGTTTCAGATATAGTTCATTATTTTAAGCAACTGTTTTAATATTTTGTAATATGAATGTACAATAATTTATCTATTTCTTTATTTTTGGACCTTCTGATTGGTTCTAGATCCTCCCTTTTATCCACCATAAACATTGTTGTAATGAACATCCTTGTGTATATATCTTTATATACCAGTGCTCTTATTTCTAAGGATAGGTTCCTAAAAATGAACTTGAGTAAAAGAATTTATCTTATTTTTAATTTTAACAGGTTTTGCCATTTTACTTACTTTCTCAAAAGTCTGAAATGATTCACATTTCTGCAGTGTATAGTTCATTTGTGTATTCTTACCATTATTATTTTGACACTATTTAGTTGCCAAGCTTACTGTTCTTATTTAACACAAAAATCTTAATTACATTTTCTGTGATATTTTCACGATTGGCCCCTTTTTGTGTGTGAAATGCTCAGATTCCATAATTTATTTAACAACACTGCCTTCCGAGTCCAAGTCTACTTTATAACTTGCAGTTTATTTTGTGGTCTCCTTTGTGGGTTTCTTCTCTTGCCTGGTGCTTAAATATTGGTATTTTCTAGGATTATTCCCTTGATGCATTTTTAAAAATTATTTACTTACCTTCCCTTTCTTCCTACTTTTCTTTGTTTTTCCTCCTCTTTTCTGCTCTGTGCTGCACTCTACAAGGTACTGGAGATGCACTGTTAGTTTCCCTGGAAGTTCTCATTCATGGTCTTTCTTGGCTTCTACTTTATTTTTTAAACTGATGACTCCTGAATCTTTATTTTCAGTTCAGAGTGTTCTCTCCAATTCAGACTGTTTTCCAGAACTTTTAGACTTAGTTATCTTATGAGAAACCCACTTGTAATATGCCCCAAACCGAATACTTAATGTTTCTATAGAATCTTTTCTTATGTTGCCTGTTCTCAGTAATCATACATAGACCTAGTCACCTAAGTCACAAATCTGTAAATCTTTCTGCTCATAATATTCTTGGGTGATAAAACTCATGAAACTTATACATCTGCTAATTAAAGCTAATTTTGGCACCTCACATTGACATGTCAAAAACAAAACCCCAACGTCCACCAGCTAACTAACCTCCTTTTACAGTTTTCCTGTTACCTTAGGGAATAATGTAATCATCTATCCAGTTTTGTAAGCCAGAAATCTAAGAACTGTGATTGACACTCCTTGCCATTCCTCCGCATCCAATCTAATGCTGAGTTCTTTGGGTTTATTTCCTGACTATCTCTAGAGTCTGTCTTTTTTCCATTTTTGCTACCACAAGTCCATTCAAGTTGTCCTCTTTTATCTGAACTATTAGAAGAGCTTCTACCTGGTATGTTCCATCTACTCTGCTCTCTTTTAAATCCATTCTTCATGGTGCAATCAGAGTAGTCTTTTTCTGAACTGGAATTCCAGTGATATTGATTATCCTCCCCAGCTTGAAACTCTTAATGACCTTTACCTCAGGATAAAGACCTAAACCTTTAATAAGACATCTATTTCTCCTGCCTCATTTTAAACTACAGTTCGCTCTCTATCCACCCCATCCTGCCCAATGTTCCAACTAGCTTGAAACTAGCTTGTTCTTTTAGTTTTTTTTATCCCTTATATCCTCATCCCCCCCATATTTTTAGTTTTTGGAAAACATCATACTCTTTCCCAAAATAGGGTCTTTGCTTGTGGTATGTGTTTCCATATAGCTTAGTTATTTTTTTTACCCCCTTCTCTTGGTCCTCATTTTCACAGTGAGGATGCTTTTTTTGACTCAGTAAATTCCCCGGCCCCTTATTAAATACCGTCATAGTATCTTACACTTCTCTTTGATAGGACTTGTCATAACTCTATTTTAAAATTTGCAATCTGAATTATTGGCTTAATGTTTGCATCCTTTGCTAACTTGCAAGCTTTAAGAGGTTGGGAAGTAGCTCTGTTTCTGCTTACCATTTGTGTTCCTGGTGCCTAGCATGATGCCAAACACATGAGAAGTAGAGAGTAAACACTGAGAAAGCAAGTCTATGAACAGTGTTCTAAAATAAACATCAAAGTTATATTTAAAGGATAATACCATGAGGATCACTTGACCTATAGAATTGATTTTGGAATTTACATTCATGTTCATTAACTTGAGATTCTCATGGTTTTATGTGAATTATCTCTGAGATGTAATAACTTTTTAAAAATCTCTATTATTTAGTACAGGGAAGACCATTTGAAGTAAAAGAAATGTTTCTGGAAGATATTTTAAGAACTACTGGATATACAAACAAAGAAATGTTAAAATACAAAAAGGAAAAACAGCGAGGTAAGCTTTTTATCAAACACATGTAAAAAGAAATTTACTATTCCTAATGACTTTTTCAGATACTCCAGTATTATACTGTGGAGGTATAAGGACACTTGAAATTGTTTCTCTCTTGTGTATACTTATGTAATATTATATTAGAATACTGTCCCAAATGTACCTTTTACATTCTGGTTTATGTCCAGAAGTTACAGTCTATAGTGAGGACTTGAAAATGGGGATTACCAGAGAGAAAGGAGGGTAGGGGGAGGTAGAAGGGTAAAGGGGGCATAAAGGGTGATAGAAGGAGACTTGACTTGTGCTGGTGAACACACAATACAATATACAGATGATGAATTACCGAATTGTACACCTGTATAATTTTATTAACCTATATAATTTTATTAACCAATGTCACCCCAATAAATTCAGTTAAAAGTAAATTAATTAGTTAAATAAAAATTAAAAAAAAAGAAAATGGATGCTGGAATTGAGGAGGTTGTGTGTGTCTGTATCCAAAGACCAACTGCTGCTTTAAGCAGGGAGAATAGTATGTGCTGCCACACATACGGTTTGCCACAGCATGTCTCAGGACAAGAGTGGGGAGCAGGTTGGGGGGCTCATCTTTGACACAAATGTGAAGGTTTTCAAATCTTGATACCGTTATGAATTGTTTCTGTACTTCGATGTTAGCATTATTTGCCTATTGATACATTTATCATGACTTTATCTCAGATTTTGAATTAGGTTAGATTCTTTTTACTTATTTTTAACTACATTATTTATGATGGAAGATTTGGCTCCAGGCTTTGATTCTGTTATTTTGTTTGTTTGACCTTGGATAAATATCTTAACTTTGGATTTTCCACTTGAGAAAGCAATTAGCAATATTTATTTTACAGTGCAGTGCTAAATCACTAATATGTAAGTTATAAAACTTCTGATCTTGAAACCTTTGAACATGAAATTGTGCATAACTTCTTTTTTTAAGGTTTTATTTTGTTTTTAGAGAGTGGAAGGGAGGGAGAACAAGAGGGAGAGAAACATTAATGTGTGGTTCCCTCTTGTGTGCCCCCTGCTGGGAACCTGCTCCCACAACCCAGGCATGTGCCCTAGACTGGGATTCAAACCAGCAACCCTTTGGTTCTCAGGCCAGTACTCAATCCACTGAGCCATACCAGCTAGGGCTGAATATAACTTCTTATACCTAAAACAACTAGCTTGATGGTAGAAGTTCAATGAATGGTTTTGAACTTTTTTAAAAGCACTATATGAACATGTCGTTGATTTAAACAGTATTTATTGTATTGCTAAAATACCGTTCTTTGAATTATGGACTAGAAGTAAACATTTCACTAACAGATAAATATATGAAGTTTTTAAGCAGTTTCATGTTATCCTTATGGTTCAGCATACCACATTCTTAATGTTGCTAATTAATATATTTAAAAAATAACCATGATTAATAAAGGAAATAGATGCTTCTCTTTCTGACATATAGTTGCATAAAGATATTGATGCCTTTGCTCATGTTTTTCACCTCATTTTAACTGAAAATGTAAGTGGTAATTTATTTTAAATAAGAACAACTTTTAAGTATTTTCAGATTCATTTAGGTTTAAAACAAAGGAATATATTTCAAAAGCAAAGAATTTACTTATTCTTTCTTTGGTAATTAATTTAGAAGAGAAACAACAAACCACACTTACAGAATGGTATTCAGCCCAAGAAAATACTTTGAAGTCTGAATCTCAGAGGCAGAGAACTGTTCCGAGTGTGACTGAAGAGTATGACATATTGGATGATGGCGGTGATGCTGTTTTCAGTCAGTTGGTAAGACCTCACTGGTTTCACACTGATATTTGGAATGAAAATTATATAGTTTAAAGAAATCTTAGAAGATTATAATATTTTCCTGCATTATTAAAGGGTAATTCTTTTAGTTTATTTTAGGATACAACACATTTTTTAGAATGACTTTCTAATACACTTTTCTTTCAAATAATGCAGTATCTTTTATTGTTTCATTCTAATTTTATTTCAATGTTTTCTCCAAATTTTTTGAAGAAAATAGTTACAGATATTATGCATATACATTATTATTGCTTGATATTTTATCATCTCAAAAGTTTAAGAGCATATGAGCTAAACAATGGAAGACATGCTAATGCAGGAGAAAATTGAGAAAAGATTGTCGGTGTTAGAGCAAATAATCAATCTGGGTGGTGTTTTCACCACCAAACAGCTATGTGACTTTATAAAATCAATTATCCACTACAGACCAAATCAAGTTGTTCTTCTCTTCTCCTTTTATTTTAACCATTTTGCTACAAAATCTTTCACAAGTGAACTAATTTGTAAAAGCCCTGCCTGGTCATCCATTACTCTTCATTCCCACACCCAGGTGGGGCTTCTGCTACATTGGGTTCCATGAAGTCTGTTTGAAAATTGGAACTGGCTGATTTCCTAGTACCCTTCGGTCTTTGACTCTGGTTTGGAATTCTTTAAAAGGCATTGTTGATTAGTATGATTCAGCATATGGCTGGGACTATGCACTTTTTAGAAAAAGAATTTAACTTAACTATTTTGAATACGAGAAGGTACATACTGCAGATCCCCTTGCAGTTTTCTACTGTTACTTAGAGTTTTGTATCCAAATGAAGTTTTGTATCCACATGTAAGTTTTTTAAAATGCCTTTAAAGAATGTTTAAAATCGTTTTAATATAGGGACCATTCATTTGGTTCAATGAACAGTATTTTGATTATTAGTTGTTCTTAAATCTGGTTCCATACTAGCGTCATCTAAGGAACTTTTAAACCCCATGTTATCTGGCCTCCATCACCAGAGATTCTAATATACTTGTTCTGAGGTAGAACCTGGCATTAGTGTTGAAAAGCTCCAGGTGATGGTCCCTCTGGTGTGCAGTTGGGAGAGAGAACGACTGGTGTACATTTAACAGCATCCTATCAGAAGTACACTTAGTTAATATTGGACAGGATTGTACTCCTTTGTTGACAAACATTCTTATTCCCAGATGAAAGATAAATATAAGAACAGCGTATGGTATTGTGAGTGATAGTGTTTGTGATGAGATGAGAAACTTTTATGTTAAAATCTATGCTATAATATCATATGGTTAGTAATTCTTATGACCATTATGGCCATCTCATGTTCTTTGCAAGCCAAGGTTAAGCTGTTAGGTAACTTATAACCTTTGCTTTTTTTTTAAAGACAGAAAAAGATGTGAATTGCCTTGAACCGTGGTTAATAAAGGAAATGGATGCTTGTCTTTCTGACATATGGTTGCATAAAGATGTTGAGGCTTTTGCTCAGGTTTTTCATCTTATTTTAACTGAAAATGTTAGTGGTAAGTGTAATTTATTTTAAAAATTATTACTCTCATAGTTACTTGTGCCAAAAATTTAGTTTAATTCAAAACATAGGTACTACATTTTTATTCAATTTGTTATTTTGGAGTGCATATTAAAGTGCACATCTCAGTATCTTCTTATTAGTACAATAAATAAGTATTGTGTTAAATCAGGGATTCTTAACCTAGTTATACTGGAGTAGTTTAGAGTTTGTGAGTATATGCCAATTTTATGTGCAAAGTTATTTTTACATATATGTATTATGCACATAAATATACTCCCCCTGGGCCTCCATGGGAATACCTTGGATTTTGAAAAAGATTTGTGATTTCAAAAAAAGAAGAAAAAATAGCTAACTTTACTCTAGGCTTTTTTTTTCTATCCTCACTTGAGGATGTTTTTTTTTTTTTCATTGCCTTTTAGAGAGAGAGAGAGAGAGAGAGAAAGTGAAAAAGAGAAAGTGAGTGTGAGAGAGAGAAACATTGATTGCTTGCCTTCTCATAAATGCCCTGACCAGGGATTGAACCCCTAACCTGAGTATGTGCCCTGACCAGGAATCAAATCCATGACCTTTTAGTCTACAGGACAACACTCCAACCAACTGAGCCACACTGGCCAGGGATGCTCTAGATTTTTAATTAAGTGAATGGAGAATTTTAGTATACCTCTGGTTATATTAGCTTAAGTTCTAACTCATATGTATGTGCCGTATGTCATGTGACGTATTTTCACTTATGAGTTATCCTAATGTTGTTAGTTGATTATAGTGGATATTGGCAACCAGAGGTGAGTTTCAGAACCTTGAAGGCTTCTTGGCAAATGGTAGAATAAAAGTTCATAGAAAGGATTTATGGAAAGGATTTAGATGGCCTTTCACCTAAACTTCTCAACATTATTATTATTATTGATCACTTCCTTCTTGAAACATTTCCTTTAATTAACTTCTGATATTCCACGCTTGATTTATTTTCTTCTCACATTTCTGGCTGGAACTTCTTGGTTTCCTTGGTAGGGTTTTCCTTTTTTTCTTGACTTATAATTATGAAACATCTCAGGCCTCAATCCGTAGACCTTCCTTCTATTTATACATACTATGTGAATCCCATCTAGTCATAACTTTATATATTTATTTACAGTGACTCCTCATTTTATGTCTCCAGCCCTGACCTCTGCCTCTCTTCAATGTACCTGATCCCTTGACATCTCCACTTGGGTATCTATTGAATAATACTGGATATGCCCCAAATGACTTTTGATTCCCTCCTCACCTATCTCCCTCTCAACCTGCTCTTTCCTTAGTGTTTTCCTAGTATTTGTAATCAGTTGTAGACCTTTTTAAAAATGTGGGTGTCTGGCCATCCTAGAGCGCCTGAATTTGAACCTAGGGTCCTATCATTCACCTAGTTAGTTGCTTAAGCCAACAAAACATAAAATCATCCTTAACTTTGCTCTCACACCCCGCATATAATCTATTAAAAAATCTTTTAGCTTTACCTTCTAAATAAATCCAAGTCTGACTACATTGCACCTGCCATCCTAGTACAAGCCAGCATTTCTTGCAGTATCCTATTAACTGCTTCTGTTTTTACGTTATTGCAGTCTGTTCTTCAAAGAACAACCAGATTGATCCTTTCAAAAAGGAAATTGGATCATGCCACTTCCCTATTCTCTACTCCTCCATGGCATTCAGTTACACTTTGAATAAAAATCAAAGACCTTTCCCAGATTTGGTCTCTGACTGCCATTTTGATCTCATTTTCTACTGCTCTTTTCCTTGTTCACTTTGCTTTAACCACCCTTACCTTCACATGCGCCGGCACGTTCCCATCTTAGGGCCTTTGTTTTGTTGTTTCCTGTGCCTGGAATTCTGTCCCCACAGATACTCATGCCCAATGTTTATTTCATTTAGGTCTCTACTTAGATAGTGACATCTCAGAGAGGCCTTTTCTGATCACTTTACTAAAATTACACCCTTTCCTCACTATTTCTCCTTACCCTGCTTTATTATTATTTATTGTACAGCTGACCCTTGAACAAAGCGGAGTTGGGGGTGCTGCATCGGGGTGCTCCCCATGCATTTGAAAATAACTTCTGACCACCCAGAAACTTAACCACAGCTGCTCAGTATCCTTGGGGTATTGGTTCCAGGATCCACCTTGCATACCAAAATCCACTGATACATTAGTCCCTTGTATAAAGCAGCACAAAACAATGTATGGTTGGCCCTACACATCCACAGGTCCTCAGTTGTGGATGGAAAATACTGTTTGAGTAAACACCCAATATTCAGTATTTCTTGAATAATGATACCATTTTTAAGTATCCTACCAAATGATTGTTTATTTGACCATGTTTAGTGATAGGAAGCTCACTACTTTTTTCTTTTTAAAAGATTTTATTTATTTATTTTTAGAGAGGGGAAAAGAGGGAAAAAAGGAAACATCAAAGTGTGGTTGTCTCTTGCGCACCCTCTACTGGGGACCTGGCCCACAACCCAGGCATGTGCCCTAACTGGGAATTGAACTGGCTACCCTTTGGTTTGCAGGCAGGCACTGAATCCACTGAGCCATGCTAGCCAGGGCTCAGTATTTTTCTTGATGACTTTTTTTTTTTAATTTGATTTGTTTTAATTGTTAATTTTTTAAAGTATCTTTTAAAGTGAAATCTACCTATCTGGCTTATACCTTTTTTGTTTCATGGGAGATAGTAAGGAGATTTAGTATCTATTTATGCCTGATAGACCTTCAGATATATGAAGATAGTTATTCCTTTTCCTATTTTTATTTTCTGTTCTGACCGTACTTATGACTTCCAACTATTTCTCTTTAACATAACATGATATCTAATTCTCTCCTGTCCTCATTCGCCTCTTCTGGTTATGTTCTAGTTCGTTCCTTTTAAAAAGCCTGGTGTTCAGTCCTGAGTGATAATCTTTTAGTGATTGTCTTTGGGTAGAATAGGTCTATTAGCCTAAAAACCTCTACTCTTTACGTATATTAATTGGGTCTGTAGTCAGTGTAATTCTTTGCCAACCACATTTGTCTTACTGATTCATATTATCTTTGAAACGTCTAATTATTTTTAACATGTGATTAATACCCCCAATTTAGTTGTTTTGAGCTTAAGACATTGTATTTATTCCTTTTAAATCTCATAGGTAGATTTGGCCTATTGTTTCTGCTTAACAACTTCTTTTTTAGTTCTAATTGTTATCTAGTATATATTTATGAACTTGAGAGGCCTGGTGATGATCAAGCAGTGTGTATGCTACAGGAGGTTTTAAGTCAAAGTATTGGTATGGTTTTTTAAGTGGTTATAATTCTACACATCTACTCATCTAACAAACTCCTTAAGAAACAAATGAAGGTCTTTTGGCATTTTTTTCTTTTTTGTAAATGTATTTTGACTCCTATTGATCTACTTTTTTTAGTTTATTATTCACTTAAAAAATCTGTATTTTGAAAAGTAATATTTTTGTATTGGAAATGTAGACATTTGTTCATCTCATTTTCTGGCAGTTTTTCCCTCCATTATTTTTTGAAATATCTACCCCACACAGTTTAGCAATCTTACCTGAAAGTTAGGAAATTTAAACTCTGAGATACGTTGCTTTAAAATATTTGTAAAACATTTTAAAGTGTTTACATATTACTCTTCACCCTCTTATTTGATATTTCCTTAGTGAATACTAGACGATATTGCTTTCATAATAGTTATTCTATGGACCCAGGTCTTTCTTCTTTATAATTTTATTGGATATTTTCCAGAGTCTAGTATTCTAATGTCTTCAGCCTTGTGAGGTAAACCAAAATGTTGTGGTAGCTCTCTAAACAGTTATTCACTTCCCATCTTTTTATTTCTCTTCTAAAATCTCAACTTTTAGTTGGTACCAGATTTGAAAATACTTCCTATGATCCAGGAGACCTTGGGCTTCATAAGTTTCATTTTAATGCCATCAGTTTCCCCATGTGATCCTGTGAAGCAGCTAGTAATTTGCTGGTTTAGTAAGACCAGGCATTCTCTGTCATGCTCACTCTGCTAGTCATCTGTTGCTGCATAACAAATGATTCCTTCACTTAGCAACCTAAAATATTTATCTCTCAGAGTTTCTTAGAGTCAAGAATCTGGGAATGGTCTGGCTCCTAGTCATTCGTGAAATAGTGTTTAACTGGTGTCAGGGCCTTTGGTCATTTGAAGGGTTACTGGAGCTGGAGGATTTGCTTCCAAGAAGGCTCATTCACATGGCTGTTGGCAAGAGGACTCAGTTCGTCTCTGCACTTGGCAGAAGGCTGCAGCTCCTTGCCATCTGGAGCTCTCCATAGGGATGTCTTAGGCTTCCCAGGATGTGGCAGCTGGCTTCTCCCAGTGAGTGATTTAAAAGAGAAGGAGAAAAAGCAAGTGGGAAGCTATACATACCTTTTATGATTTAGTCTTCAAACTTGCACGCCATCACTTCTTTATTCATTAGAGTTACTTGGTACAGCCCATACTCTATGAGAAGGGAATTAGGCTCTGCCTCTCGAAGGGAGGGATATTAAAGAATTTTTGGATATTTTTAAACACCCATATCGCTCTGCTCAAAATACATACATTTTGGTTCTATTCTCCAAGGCTATTAATTGAATATTTAGTTGAAGCAGTAATTCTTATATTGTGAATACAGATCATAATTTTTGCAGACCTCTTTAAAAGTGTATATTCCTGGCCATCCCAGACCTATGGAGCTTGAATGTAGGAGTAAGGCATAGCTCTCTGCACTTTCAGAAGTAAAATGCCTGAGATAAAATCTCTTATAAGTCTCTCCCCCACCTTAAGAACTATTGATTTATATTAGTACTGGATACTATGTTTTAAAGTGTTTTATATGATAAGGATAATTGGGTATATATGGAAAATTAAAATTTTCCTTTCATAATTATCTTAAATTTTACTACAGAGGTTTTTTCCACTGGTGATTTCTTTCTGAAATTACCAGATCTGTAATTTAAGCAAATTAGTGCTAAGCAATTATAATATAATGCACTGTTTGAGAAATATATTCTAGGAACTTAAATTCAATAGAACTTAAATTATTTTTCTCATGGAGGGGTTTTGTGAGAAGTAAACTTTCTGTCGGTATTTCCATTAAGAATCTTTGAAAATAATACCTGTACTGATGGGAGAATGAAAGCAAAACAAAAGAACAACAAAAAATGGCCCTAAACTTTGCATTTGTATTTTAATCATTCATTACCTGCTGCTGATGAAAATTAACTTTTTAATTCTTTTTTAATTCTGTCATGTGATGTGATGATCAGGGCAATATCTAGATTTAGGAAGATTAAGGATTCAGTAAGTTAGCTCTTCTTTTCTGTGTTAACTGTCTTGGTGAGCTTTAGATAGCTTAACAAACTGTTTTCTTCTCTGACCTTCCAGCGGATAGTCCCTATTCCATCCTGTTTATACTAAGGGCATATCAGTAAACATCTCCTGAGATGAGATGAATTACCATGTGGATAGGTGAAGGAACCCACGTTAATTCTCCTGATACTCAGTTTTCTCATTTAAATTTAAAATAAGTTAAAATGATTTAAAAGAATTTGGAAATTTCACACATACCTGTCTTTTCCTTGTTTTAGTTGACTACAGACATAGTGAAACCAGCGCAACAGCTCTGATGGTTGCTGCAGGACGCGGCTTTTCAAGCCAAGTAGAGCAGTTAATTGGTATGGGAGCCAATGTCCATTGCAAAGCATCAAATGGCTGGTAATTTTAAACTGCATCTATTCTTTGTGTATCTTTGTAGAGCTACATATATTTTTTTTTATTTCTCATATTTATATTAAAAGCTATTGCTGCTACATCTCTAATGGGTGAATGAATAGTTTTGAGTGACTACCAGTTTTATAATTTTGAGAACATTATTTCTCTTTCTTAATTTGATATCTTTGAATTTTGGCAGGATGGCTTTAGATTGGGCTAAACACTTTGGGCAAAATGAAGTGGTGGACCTTTTAGAATCTTACAGGTAAATCTTTATACTTATGTTTAATAAATCTGAACTTTTCTTTAAAAAAGCTTAGCCATGTAAATCATAGGTAGTGACAAATTTACAGCCTCTTATCCAGGGTTTTTTTTTTTTTTTTGTAATTCTAAGGAATTTTTCTGATTTTTTTGTAGCTTGCTAATGAGATCCACTGTGTTATAATATGTATTGTTTTTCTATTTTATTTTGAAAAAGCAGAAGGGGAATTTCCAGTTAAACATGGTAGCTACAAACACATGTATTTATCTCTGCATTTTCCCAAAACCTCACTAAAATGATAAGGAAGGAATATAAAACTATGTAAACTGACAAGAGTGACTTGGCAACTCCAAATGCTAATTCTCGTCTGGTGGGTCTTGTTGTCAATTCAGTAATAGCACTCAGAACTGAATCCTTCTAGTGCTGCCAGTTTGAATGTTTGGGACCTTATATGTATAGCTCCCTAGACACTCCAAGTAAAGTTATTTACTGGGTGATATTTTAGTTATCCTGGTTAACTGGACTTTCTTTTTATTTCCCAGATCATGACATTATCAATTACACATTTCAGATATTTCAAATTAAATTTATTTTGTCTGCTGGATAATTGATAATTGATATCTAAAGTTTATAACTTAAAACAAAGAACATATCTTCTTCATTTACCTGTTAAAGAGTAAGAAAAAATAACTCAGAATATTTTAAAATGGATCTTAAAATTTAAATACTGAAATTATAAAGTTGTATAAGTTTAATATTTTCCCTATTAAAAGCCATCTTATTTATGTTTACCTTCCTGCTAAACTCTTTCAGAGGGATTGCACTATAATACTGAACTTCCTAGAAATCTTATTGATAATTACTAGTGATGGGAGTAGTGTATATTTTTACATACAGGATGAAAAGGCAAGGCATTTATTTCAGTAATCTGTGCTGATTCTGGCTTTTGGAAAATAGCATAATTTACTTACTTTCAGTATAGAATTACGAAATTAAGAGTCTTGTTAACTTGGTACCTATAGAATTTTTTAAAAAATTTGTACTTTTCTTCAGAGTGTTGTTTATCATAGTGAAGAATGAGAAACAACCTACTAAGAAAATATAAATGGTGACCAGAAGTTTGGTTTTTAAATTTTTATTGAGATAAAATTCACAAACCATTTAATTCATCCATTTAAGTGTGTAATTTAATGATTTTTAGTATGTTTACAGTATTACACAATCATTACCACAATTAATTTTGAGTACATGTTCATCACCCCAAGAGGAAACCTATACTAATTAGCAGTCACTCCTGATTTCCCCCAACTCTCCCAGTCCTAGGCAACCATTAATCTACTTCCTGTTTCTATTGATTTGTCTATTCTGGGCATTTCATATAATTGGAATCATATAATACAATTGGTGGTCTTTCACGGTTGGCTTCTTTTACCTAGCATAATGTTTTCAAGGTTTATCCATGTTGCACCATCCTTTTTGTGACTAATATTCCATTCCAGGGACAGGACATAGTTTATCTACTCATCAGTTGTTGAACATTTTGGTGTTTCTACTTTTTGGCTGTTATGAATAATACTGGTATGAACATTTGTATACAGATTTTTATATGGACATATTTTTATTTCTTTTGCATGTATACCTAACAGACAAATTACTGGGGCATATGCTAACACTGTGTTTAACATTTTGAGGACTGTCACATTGTTTTCCAACGTGGCTACTACATTTTACATTCCTATATTAGCGATGTATGAGGGGATGGTTTCAATTTCTCCATAACTCTTTCCAGCATTACAAGTGTTCTTGATTATAGTCATCCTAGTGGGCGTGAAATGTTATCTCATTGTTTTGATATTCATATCTATAATGACTTTTTGACTATTCATATATTTTCTTTGGAGCAATGTCTTCAGAATGTGTTTTCTAAAAAGCAGTTATTGCCAGATTTTACTTTGAATGATGTACTTTAAGCCAAAACATGAATTATAGCTAGGACATTATCACTTGCCCTCCTTAATGTATATTGAAAATTTAAAGGACATAATGGCATAATGGAGCACATTGGCCTTAAAAGATTACTTTTACTTTTTTAAAGTAAAAATTGACTTGGTTTTTTATTTTTATTTTTGTTTTCATTTTTTTAGTGCTTCATTGGAATTTGGAAATCTAGATGAAAGTTCTCTGGTTCAGAAAAGTGGAAGTGACCTTAGTGCAGAAGATAGAGAGCTCCTGAAAGCTTATCATCATAGTTTTGATGATGAAAAAGTAGACCTGGATTTGATCATGCATCTTCTATACAATATCTGCCATAGTTGTGATGCTGGTAAATAAGTGTTGTCTAAAGGACCTGGAAAAAAATGTATAGTTTGATGTAAAAATTAATATCTTATGTGTATAAACTTTTATGTAATTCCCTTGATAATAATGCATAATATCTTGTCACAAGTATTACAGTTTATCAGTACTTGAAAATATGTGATATAGTTCATTTTAGCTAATTCTTTGCATTGGTTCTGGTTTTACAATGAAATTTAATATTAAATCATTTTTCTTCAAGGTGCAATATTAATTTTCCTACCTGGATATGATGAAATTGTTGGATTGAGAGATCGAATCTTATTTGATGACAAGCGGTTTGCTGACAGTATACATAGGTAAAAGTTAAAGCATTATGTTTTTTGCTTTAAATAAAAGATAGGTACTGTAGTATATTTTCTCTTTCAATTATCAACAGATTTCAAGTCTTTATGCTTCATTCAAATATGCAAACATCTGATCAAAAGAAAGTATTAAAAAACCCACCTGCAGGTGTTCGAAAAATAGTAAGCTTCATAAAATCTTCATTTTCCTATTTTAGTAGTCATTGGTTCTGTTTTCATATTAACTGTAACATAACATGCCATTGCAGATCCTTTCCACCAATATTGCTGAAACCAGCATCACAGTCAATGATGTTGTCTTTGTTATTGATTCTGGTAAGGTGAAAGAGGTATGTATGGATAAGTCGTATATCCAATTCACTTTAATGGGAAAACTTCTGGTTCTAAATAAATTTAATGTAGTAAGTGTTAATTTCACTAAAGTGAATATTCTGTCTTAAAGAATTCGGTATATAGGATCTATCTTGTTATTTTAACAAATGATATAAAAAAGCTTTTGCTCATAAAATACTATGAAGAAAGTGAAAGGTTTGGCTAGTTAATGGTGAAAATTTTGTCACACTGTGGGCATTTGATCACATATTTTGTGTGTTTCATTCTACATGTGAGAATAGCCCATGACCTTCTTATTTATTATTATATCTTCAAGGCTCCACATATTTTAGGTATTCAAAAGATATGTAGTGTAAGAGAACCATGCCAAAAGAAAGCAAACAAAACCATGGACCCATCACTTACTTTTATAAAAATACATTTCACTGGAACACTGCCATTTTTATTCTCTGACCTATTGTCTCTGGATGCTTTTACACTTCAATGGCAGATTTGAGTAGTTGCAACAGAGACCCTCCGTAAAGGCTAAAATATTTAGTACCAGCCCCACTCTAATAAAAGGCAGCATTTATTGCCTTTTAGTATTGGAATGCCTAGCAACTCTCAATACTCTTAACCTTTTATTGAAAGAATTGACAATAATAACGGTAGTTGAATTTTCAAGGAAAGAAATACTGTGCATGTTGTGGAAGAGGAGTTACGTCTGTTCTGGTGGATATATATGATTATTTTCAATGTGAAAAATTTATTTTTATAATGTTTTCAATGTAGTTTTTAGGAATATCTTATAGAAAATAAAATTTTATTATAAAATTTGGACATTTTGGACACTTTATTATAGTTGGATACTGTCAAGGAGGAATACATTTTATTCTTTCTTAAAGATTATTTATTTGTTTATTTTTAGACAGAGGGCAAGGGAGGGAGAAAGAGAGGGAGAGAAACAGCAGTGTGTTGTTGCCTCTCATGCACCCCCTACTGGTGACCTGGCCTGCAACCCAGGCATGTGCCCTGACAGGGAATCGAACAGGTGACCCTTTGGGCCCCAGACTGGCACTCAATCCACTGAGCCATACTAGCCAGGGCTACATTTTATTTTTTATAGGAGGATAATTATGAATATTATCATTAAAAATCTGAATAGGGAGTCAATGAAAATTCAGAGATTTTATTACCTTAAAGTTGTCTAAAGGCAAGGTAGATTTTAAATATCTTAAAATTTAATTTATTTAGGTTTTATCAAATAAACTATAGTTTGGAATATGATGGTAATATCAAAAGCTATTTTACATATAATGTTGACAAATGTAAAAAACTAAATAAGTATCTTTTCTAAAAATTCCACAATTAAGCTATTATGAGAACATATTTGTATTTGTTTTATAGAGCTATTTTTTGAAAGGGGGAAATATTATGTCACTGAATGATTGAAGTACATATTTTAGCTAGCAGTGCAGTCTTTAAAAATACTTTTCTACACTAAATTTTCACTTTAGATTCTCTGAGGAAGTATGCTGTTACTTTCTGGATAGACTAACTGCATTTGTAGCTCAGCAGGAGGTAAAATGGAAGAGGTTAAAATTTTTTCACTTTGGTATAGGGTTGGTTCAGCAATTGTTATTCTTATTCCTCCAGATCAAGCTCCCTGGAAAGTATTTTAGAAAACTGTCTTTCCCTTATCATTTTTATTCCCCACAGTGATGTAAGTCTGATGGAAAATGACAGGAAGAAAATAGATCAGTTCTTTCCAGTCTTGATGTCTGATGAGAACTGACTGCTATTATCCAAGTGTAGCAGAGAGAATCAAATAGCTTAGCAGGGCACAGAGTAAGGAACTTTTTCAGCCCTTCTGAGTTTAGTTTTTATTCTTTTTCCTTAGAATGTTTGTAGTCAGAACTATGGATTTTAAAAATAATTAATATCCTGTTGTAATCATCTAATCTACAGGAGCTTTGAACTAAACTTGGCTTAGTAAAATATATTGTAATGTTTTGTTCGACTTAAAAACCTTTTATGTTTTAACATGAAGATGATTTAAATATTACAGAAATCCTTCGATGCACTGAATTTTGTTACAATGCTAAAAATGGTGTGGATTTCCAAAGCTAGTGCAATACAACGAAAAGGCAGGTAATGTATGTTTAATGCACATTCAATCAATTACCTGTAAAATGGAAACATTTTCATATTTACCACATACTAATGTGTATTCTACTTCATATAAAATGTTAATATTTTCGCATTTGTCTTCATTTTATATTAACTTTGGAGAGCAAACTATTTTAATACTTTAAAAAATATCACATTTAGGTTATGTTAAAATTAAAAATTTTGCCTAATATAATCTACAGTCATAAGATGTAAGAAACTTAAAAAATAAAAGCAAAAATGTCAAACATTTGCAAAACAGGACAAAGGACTAATTTTTGTGTTATACAAAAAATCCTTTTAAAAATAAATTAATAAAGACCAATATACAGAGCCCAGCACAAATAACGCCCCTTTTTATTATAAAATTATAAGCATTTAATTCTGTAACATAACAACATCACACTCAAACACACCATATGACATTTTAGATGAAATGTTCAAATTAAAACTATAAAATATTACACCCATATTGTTACCCTACCAACCACACTCAAGCAGGCGTTACTTCTGCTGGACCCTGTATTAACTCCATGTATACCGCCTTATATATACACCAAAATAAATGCAAATTAATGTGGTACTGTTTTTTGCTTATTAGATTTGACATTGATGAACATGTTTAACAGTATGCGCAATAGACTTGGCAAAAGTATAGGCCTGTTGGTGTAATTTCTTCAGTGGTCATTTTGAAACTGTTTATCCAAGACTACCCTTTGGTAGTGAATTCTACCTCTTGTAATCCTGTGTATACTTGCACATGTTTACAAAGATACATGTTTAAGAATGTTTTGCATAGCATTGTTTGCAATAGTTTGGGAACACTGTAGTGTCCATCAGTAGTGAAGTGGTTAAATAAATTGTTATAGACACATAATGGTATACCACTGTAACTGTTAAAAGGGAAACAGATCTATGTCTTCATGTGGAATGAATTTTCAGAATATATTAAGTGTGAAAAGTAAGATAAAGAACATGTGTCTCATATTCCGTTGTACTAAAAATATGCAGGTGTTTATATATATAGTTAGATACAAATTCATTAAGTCTGAGAGAAACATTAAAAAAATTGTTAACTCTGAGAAAGAGGATTTCTGGGGCTCTTGAAGGAAGGATACTTAATTTTTATACTATATTTTTTTGTAGTTTGCTTATTTAGTACATGATTTTTCATTTTTAAAAGGTCAAGATTAAAAAGTATCATATTTCTCAGTAATTATTTGACCTTTTATTTTTGCATTTTAACTAACAGGAAAATATATTGACTTTAAAAGAATGTCTCATACACTGAAGATGGTGAATACGTTACTTTTGTACTTTGTCATTTCCTAGAATGCCCTTGAGGACATTGCTGTTGTTATTGTATTAGTTGTCCTCTTTAGACAAAGTATGGCTTGACACATATACTCTTATTAGTATATACTGAGGGGTAAAAATCAGAAGTAATCATTGTCATTTTTTCAACAGATATTTTTTTGACAGCCTCCACTGTTCAAGTGTTAGGGATACAATGCTAAAGAAATCTGATGGGTAAAGTTTAGGTGGGGAAATGTTGCACTTCATCTTGGAGACCAGTAAATTAAGCAGTTTTAATACTCTGTGATCTCCGCTACAACTGGATAATGTTTTTAGAGGAGTTAAGGTATAATCTGGGATAAATATGATAAAGAGGTGCTGTGGAAAGGTATTTACCTAAAGGCAAAAGTGAGAGGAGAAAAAGACAGTTGTTTGGATGGAGTTTAGTTTAGCAGAGCATAGCAAAAAATGAGCGGAGAGAAGTAAGTTGCAGACAGGTCTTTAAGGACTAGCCCCCTGGCCCCCGACCCTCTCCTTCTTAAGCCAGGGGATGGCAGTATTATAGTATTGTTTTAGCTCTCTAAGGAATGAGTTGGGAGAGACAAAAATGATGGTAGGAGGCTCCATTAATAATTCCATTTATAATAAGGGAGAGAGTAGCCTAGATTGTTACAGTGGTGGTAGAAATAAAGAGAAGTAGACAATTTAATCAGGGCATATTAAGCAGAGTAATATTGGTGGTCCAGGAGTCAGGAGTAAGGAATAGAGTGGAATTAAGGATGTCATACAGGTTTCAATTTTAGAAGATTTTGTGGTTAGTGGTGCCATTGTCTGATAGGGAAAATGGGAAGAGTGGTGATGTTGGAGAGAAGAATTAACTTTTGGTTGTGTTAAGTTTGAAATGACTGTGGAAAATCAACTGGAGCTAAGAGGATTGTGAAGTAGTATTAGCATAAGGAGATGAAGATGGATGGAAATTATAAACAGTAGGATATTTAGATCACCTTGTGAGAGAGGGTAGAGTAAGGAGAGTAGAAGTTTGAGGTCCAAACTCAGAGGAAGATCAACATTTAAGGACTGTGCAAAGAGAAATCTCTCAGAGCAGGCTGTGTAGGTAGAAAAGTTGATGAGTATGTAGTGAGGGAAGTATTTGATGAAGGAAGTAACGTATTTTTGGGGCTATAAGACGCACCGGACCATAAGATGCACCTAGGTTTTAGAGGAGGAAAATAGGAAAAAAAATTTCGAAGCAAAAAATGTGGTTAAATATTTAATAACATAAGTAACATAATATTTCACCAATGTAAATGTAAACAGCCAGTTAAGCTACATTTGGACTATAAGATGCACCCCCATTTTCCTCCCAAATTTTGGGGAAAAAGTGCCTCTTATATTCTGAAAAATATGGTAATGGTCCAAGAGTGTCAGATTTTGTAATTTGTATCACATTGTGTTATAGTTATGTTTGCCACTCTAGACTGTGAGCTTTGGGAAGATAGGGATTATTCCTGTATCTTCATCATTTAGCATATCCAGCCTTGCCATTAGCTGATAAAGCAACAATGTGTGAAATTAAGAGACTACTTTTCCTCAAGATATTTTTGTTACTACCCAGAAAATTATACAAGTCTTTATGATGATGGGGTAAATGACACTAATACATAGTTTGTACAACTCTCAACGTTGCTAGGTATCAGCTCAGTAAAATTGATTAAATTTAAATCACCATATGTTTATTTATATTTTATTTTTTACTCACTTTCATATACAGTTCTTTTTTATTTTTACCAACACCCTATATGTACAGAGGTGGACAAAGGTAGGTTAATAAGAATACTAAATAATAATACACGAATAAACTGCATTTCATGTACTCACAGCTGGAGACCTTCTTTTGCCCAGCCCTTTATATCAGATAGGTATCATTCATGAATCTCACTTTATAAATGAGACAACTGGGTCCTAGACAAGTGAAGTGCCTTCTGAAAGGATCCATAGAGGGTAAGTACCAGGATAGGGATTCAACCTCAGATGTCCTGGTAATGGTTCATTGTTCTATCTCCTAAATAGCATTTGTTATACAGTTTCCTTATTATAGTTTTCATTCCTTGAGTCGTAATTTTGTATTTTACTTTTTAAGGGCGGGGCGATGTAGACCTGGAATTTGTTTCCGTCTGTTCAGTAGACTCCGATTCCAGAATATGTTGGAATTTCAGACTCCAGAACTTTTGAGAATGCCATTACAGGTAGAAGTTTAGTTAACTCTAAAAGGCTGTTTTTGTGGATGAGGGAGGAGAAGGGACCATTTCAACTTATGCTAATTAGACTTTTCAATAATCAATTTATAAAACAAAATTATCAAATATATATTATGGAGGGTGGTTATGTATATAACTAATATTTTTTATATAGAAGAAAATTTAATTGATAAACCCCCAAAGTTTTAAAGAATTACTTGAGAGCATTTAAGTTATGGTACAGTTTATATCATTTGTTTTTATGCAACATTCTAGGAGTCTGTGAACTATGTAGTGTTCACCTTTTACATTCTTAACGAGGATTGGAAAAGAAATTATTTAATATCTAAAACATAATACCAAAATTTCAGTTTAAGATGCTGAGAATTACCTTGGTAGATTTGGAACAAAGTTTGCTGAGATTTCCTGGCCTTTATTATTTTCCTTTAGGTTTTCTGACTTCATGGAACAGCCCAGTACTATGTTGATAGTTTCTAGGGAAAACTTTCAGAAGAACATCAATTTGATTCTTTGGTGTGCTGAGCTAATGCTGATTTCCAAACCTGTAATGAAACACTAGATCATATATTTTTTAAAAAAGATTTTATTTATTTATTTTTAGAGAGGAGTAAGGGAAAGAGAAAGAAGAAGAGAAACATCAATGTGTGCCTCTCATGCGCCCCCTTCTGGGGACCTGGCATGTGCCCTAACTGGGAATTGAACACACTCGATCCACTGAGCCACACCAGCCAGGGCTGGTCCTCTTAATTCTTAATCACTGCCTAAATTAGCTCTACTGCTTGTGTCTCTAGTTTTAATTTTTGCCTTTTGTCATCCTTCTACTCAAACCAGTCGTTTCAATTTCCCAAGCACATCTTATTTGTTTCTACCCCTTTTCCCTAGACTCCTCCCCTTTATTCTTTTTGTAATTAGCTCCTACTCAATCTTTACATCTTAGTTTAAGTTCATTTCCTGAGAGAAATTGTTTTTGATTTCCCATGGCTTCCTTCTCCTGCGTGTTCCTGAACTTCATTAAATCTTTTTTTTTACCTCTTTTGCAACCCATGTCCTTCATAGCACTTACGGCATTTGTAATTAAGGAGTTAATTATATAAGTATTATGTTTTTCACACATAATGAAAACTCCCTGAGGCAGATGCTTATGACAGTCTGCCGTCTTCTTAAACTTGCTGCATAGTGCCTAGGCACTTAGTAAGCACCTGAATATTTGTTGAATGGATACCAGATTCCAGAATATAATATAAAGGAAAAATATTTTTTGGGGTAGTATAACTCTTATTGTTATATATAAAACTGTGTGAGGAGACATTGCCAGTGGTGGCATTGATAATGTTGACATGAGTTGTTGGAGGCTGTTTATAACAATTCTGGCACCTACAGCAAAGTATGAGCTCATCTTTTATTGAAAGACGTTGTTCCCTTTACTGTTCATTTTAGCCAGAGATTCTACTAGTCTTTGCTTGGGAACAATAGTCATGATATTTTTAAAAATAAAAATCATTATAAGTTTCAATACTTCAAAATTATTTGTTATTCTTATTTACAGGAACTTTGTTTACATACCAAGCTGTTAGCCCCAGTTAATTGTCCTATTGCTGATTTCCTTATGAAAGCGCCAGAACCTCCACCAGCTTTAATTGTAAGAAATGCAGTACAAATGCTTAAGGTTGGTGTCTTAATAGTTTTATTTAATCTGACTATTTTACTTGAAATTTAAACTAAATGAGTATACATGTTAACTAATTTTGTATTTTAAAAAATTATCTTAATCATGTATTTTGAATAATACTGTTGTGGTAGTTATAATAAAACAATAGTTCTTTATATATTTGAATATTTTTAATATATTTTATATATCTTTAAATATATTTTTTGGTGAGATGTGATAGGAAAACAAAAATTACATTTTTCTTTCTTTCTTACAGATTTTTAAGTATAAGTATGCTGCTTGAGTAAACAGGGTTGTTGGTTAAGTCACATTCTGTTTTGTACCCTTTTATTTAGACAATAGATGCAATGGATGCATGGGAAGATCTCACTGAACTTGGATATCATTTGGCTGACTTGCCAGTAGAACCACATCTTGGTAAAATGGTCCTGTGTGCTGTTGTTTTAAAGTGTCTGGACCCCATCCTTACAATTGCCTGCACGCTAGCCTATCGAGATCCTTTTGTCCTGCCAACGCAGGCCTCTCAAAAACGTGCAGCTATGCTTTGTAGGAAACGATTCACTGCAGGAACTTTCAGTGATCACATGGCGCTTCTCAGAGCATTCCAGGTACTGTCATCGTTATTTTACTTCTGAATATGTTGCTGGTTAAACACATTTCTAGGGCACATATGAACAAATTAAAAAAAAAAGATATGATTACATTAATTTTGTTTTATTTTAAAGTCACATTTTATTAATAGCCCAGAAAAAAATCTTCCTATTGTTAATATGTTGAAATTAACATGGTTTTTCTCTACTTTTTTTCTTCCATTTTTTCTTTTAGGAATATGTATATTTTTATTTAAACTTGTGATTAGTTTTAATTTTCAAGTTCTTTATCTTTCAATCGTATCTTGGGCAACGAATGCTCTAAAATTTTAGTTAATAACCATTGTATGTTATTCAAAGTATATAGAACAAAGCTTGAAAGAAAATTATCTTCAGTTTATTGGCTTTTTTTTTTAAGAGTACATCTTTTTCTTGTGTGCTCAAGACACTGTAAAGAACTTAATTTTATAAGGCAAAATCCAAAAATCACTTAAAACCTATTAAGATGATAGCATCGAGAAACTGAGAAAAGTGCTAAATGGGAAAGAAAAGATAAGGAAAGTGAGGCTCTGAGGAGGAGAAATTCTATATAATTAGGAAATTAGGATACAAGAAGAAAATATGTTATTTCTTGGAAAGGTAGATATGTTATTTATCCTTAAATTCTCTTTTTTTTTCTTTTTTAAAATGTTATATTATTTTATTGTTGTTCAATTACAATTGTCTGCATCCTCTCCCCTCCTCTCCCCCCACCCCTCCAAACCCATCCCCCTTCCCTGCCTCCATCCTCCCCCTTGGTTCTGTCCATGTGTCCTCTATAGTGGTTCCTGAAAACCCTTCTCCTCATAGTCTCTTGAATGTAGCCTATGCCTGTAAATTTAAAAATTGTTTTCTGTTTGTGGAGAAAGTATTGTACTTTTTTCTGAGCATTTTTTATAATACATACAATTCACAAAAATAATTGCAAGCTTTTTAGTGAGCATTATTGAACAATGGATAATGCATTCATATTAACTGAGTCTATTAGGTACCATATATTATAACAGATCAGTTGAGTGATAATAATTAGAGGGAGATATGCAGAATTTCTATCTTCTTTTCCCCCAGCTCCTTGAAAAGCAGGGAGGATAAATTACTGCTTTGGTCTTTCAGTTATATTACAAAGCAAAACAACTCATTTTCAAAGAGGAGCTCTTTTATACTACACATAGATGGTTTGTAGAAATTCTGCTTTCCATTCTCAGACTGATTAGGAAATTGATATAGATATTATTTTTGGAGGAATGGAGGATTCTTAAATATAAATGGTATTATTATGGCTTAGTTGAAAAATATCAATAGTTTCATGGAGGAAAATTAGCTGTATCTAAAAGGTAAATATTTTTACATAGTTGATAATTTAGGTTACCTGATGCATAGTTCTGTCATTGGGATTTTATAAACTCAATGGCCTTCATAGCTTTTGAGTATAAATTAACTAATGATAAATTTCATTTGTTCACAAAGTCTTAAATTTTATTTTTTATATTTAATTTTTAAATTATTTATTTTTTTAAATTGAGGTATAATCGACATATAAGTTTCAGGTATATAACTTAATGACATAATATTTGCATATATTACAGAATGATCACCACAGTAAGTCTAGTTAACATCCATCATCACAGTTACAATTTTTTTCCTCTTGTGATGAGAACTTTTAAGATCTGCTCTTCAGTCTGTTAACTAGATTTATTATGAAGGTTGTTTCACAATATATAAAAATGTCACATTACTGTGTTGTACACTTGAAACTAATATAAAGTTACATGCCAGTTATATCTCAGTAAAAAAATGTTTATTTTAAAAAAGGTCTACTTTTTTACTTACTTCCAAATATAAATACAATACAGTGTTACTAAGGTCTGTCTGGAAAAAGTCCAGCAGTTGTTAGTATATCAAGAATAGTTTGTGTGACATGGATATAACTTGGCAGCCAAGGAGAGTGAGCTGGAATGTGCATGTGTGAACAATGACGACTTCACTGTACAGGTCAGTGGGGGCAGCAGATGCTGTTGACTGAGCACATGTACTGTGTGGCTGTTGCATTCAAAATGACTGCGTGAGTAGAGCAATGAATCTGCGTCATATTTTGCATTAAGCTTGAACATTCCTTTGTGGAAACTATTCGGATGATTCAGAAGTCCGCAGCTATGGGCAAATGGTGACTGGCAGCTTCATCACGACAGTGTGCCCACTCATGCCTCATGTCTTGTGCAGAGTTTTTTGGTGAAACATCAAATCACCCAGGTGACTTAGTCCTCCTACAGCCCAGATTTGGTGCCCTGCAATTTCTGGCTTTTCCCAAAACTAAGGTCACCTTTGAAGGGGAAGAGATTTCAGACTGTTGATGAGATTCAGGAAAATACGACAGGGCAGCTGATGGTGATTGGGAGAACTGTGTGAGGTCCCAATGTGCCCACTTTGAAGGGGACTGAGGCATCATTGTCCTATGTACAATGTTTCTTGTATCTTCTTCAATAAATGTCAATTTTTCATAGTACATGGCTAGATACTTTCTGGACAGACCTCATATTCACCGTACAGTACATTACATCCCAACAACTTCAATTTAATTTATAACTGGAAGTTTGTGTCATTGACCACCTTCATCCATTTTACCAACTCCCCTACTGCTGGTATCTGTGACTGTTCTCTGTGTGTACAAGTTGGTCTTTTTTTCTTAATAAAGTCTTATATTTTATTAAAATAATCAGAAGGAGAATTGACCTTGAGTGTTTAATGTAATGGTTTTCAGTTACTTTGCTGCCTAAGAAGTGATTGATAAATGTATCTTTTTATATAATTATATTTTTCTAGGCATGGCAGAAAGCACGGAGTGATGGGTGGGAGAGAGCCTTTTGTGAAAAGAATTTTCTTTCACAAGCTACCATGGAAATAATAATAGGCATGAGAACTCAATTGCTTGGGCAACTTAGAGCATCAGGTAAAAATTTCCCCCCAAAAACCTATTTAAACCACTGAGAGTACCCTGCCCATACCTCATAGTATTTCTAGTGTTAACTGATGCCATCTTATATTATTTTTATGACATTACCACATTGTTGTGTATCTTTTATTCATGAGCTGCTTTGTAGACTTCTTCGTGACCTTAACTTCTGCTTGTTGAAAAAAATGATATTGCAGAAGTTGTAGTTGAGAAATATATGAGTACCTTTCAACACTGTTGGCTGTGTACAATTTATAAGGTATTTATTTGTTAATGGAGATCAATTTAAATATTACATTTATATTTTATCACTATTAAATAAAAAATTATTTAGCTCTATGAAATAGAAATTAGAAAAATTTAAGTAGATTGATATGAATGCTGGCCTTTGTATTTTTGGAACATAAAACATCAAGTGATCACTTAAAGGCACTTTGATTTTTTTAAAAAGAGAATGGCAATGCTGCTACTTTATTTTAGAATTGCTCATTTAGTTTTGAGTAGCATAGTGCATTGAAGAATTTGGCAGAAGAAGAGTACCAGAACCTGAATTTACAGATTAGCTGAAGTGCCAAAGTAATATGAGGAATGAACCAGTGGATTTAGAGTTGTTTCAAATATGGGGAAATATGAAGGATTTTTGAAATTTAAGCAACAATACTCTATATTTACTTGACTTTACTTCCAGTGCCTATTATAACTAAAATGTTATACATTTCAGAGGAATGGTCTAGTTTTTCAGCTATGACTTCATTGTGTCTCAGATAGCAACTTATGAAGAACTTTATTGCAAGAATGTGTAATTTTTAAAAAGTTCCTATGTCCCCAGTGAATCTTCTACTTTCTTTAGCCTGAGTAAACCTAAACTTTCATAGAACATTGATTCTAATTTTAAACTAGATTTTATTATTTATTGTGGAATTTGAATATCATTAAACTTACATGGGTTATACAATTTTTTATTTAAAAACACACAAGTTTAAAAGTATATTTTGAACAATAGGAAAAGCATGTGTGTTTTTTTTTTTTCCTGTTTCTAGGTTTTGTTAGAGCACGAGGTGGTGGTGACATTCGAGATGTTAACACAAATTCTGAGAATTGGGCTGTCGTTAAAGCTGCATTGGTGGCAGGCATGTATCCTAATTTAGTCCATGTGGACAGAGAGAATTTAGTGTTGACAGGGCCAAAGGAGAAAAAAGTACGGTTTCATCCCACGTCAGTTCTCAGTCAGCCTCAATATAAAAAGGTAAAACATTCTTAATACTCTTAGGCCTTGAGGAGAAGCTAATCTAATTTAGATGGTTGAAAATCAATGAAAAAATGTTCCAAATACTGACCTGCTTTAAGAAATTAATTAGTTATATATGTATAAATCAGTATTGGAACAAAATTTTGATTGAATCTTAGAATTGGAAGAGTTAATGTGTTAAGTAATAAGGACGTTTTTTTACAAACTACGTGAGCAATGAATGACCTGCTTTAATTTTTGCTTGAGTATACATCACCTATTTCGTTGAGGGACTTTTTACATTTTAAAAGTATTGCCAGTAAATTAGTGATAAACATAGTTAACAACATTTTAACATGTATTTTCCTCATAGATTCCTCCAGCCAATGGTCAAGCTGCAGCAATTCAGGCACTGCCCACAGATTGGCTTATTTATGATGAAATGACCAGAGCCCACAGAATAGCTAACATCAGATGCTGTTCAGTAGTGACACCTGTCACAGTATTGGTATTCTGTGGACCAGCCAGGTTGGCAAGTAATGCTCTTCAGGAATCTTCATCCTTTCGAGGTAAATGTGTTATGAAGATTGAAATAAACATGTATTTGAAGTGATATTTTTCTTTTTACTAAACCAAATAAATTTTGAAGTTACAAAAACTTATGTAGTAGTAACTCCCTTTTGATACATCAGGTTGGCCAAAAAATCTCTGTGGTTTTTTCCATAAAATAAAAGACATTTTTCGTTTTCACCAATAACTTTATTGATTTGGATATTTTGAGTATGTTGGCTATCTTCCCACATGGTATAACGTTGATTGTTCTCACTTAATGTCTTGATTGGATCTCAATCAACTTCAAGTGGTCTACCCAACCATGGAGCATTGTTCAGCGAGAAATCTTTAGCACATAACTTCACAAACCACTTTTCATATGTTTGATCAGGCACAGTACCTTCTCCATACACTGCACAAATCTTTGTTTGTGTTTCAGCTACGTTGTTACCTTTCTTGAAATACTAAAGCATAATATGCCAAAAATGTTATATAGTGTCTTTAATCTTCAGTATTAAAATGACTACATAAAAATTCACCATTTTGATAAGTTTTTTTTAAGTGTATGCTGATATGACAGCTGTCACAATGCAATCTAACAACATTGTTTTGAATGGAGTTAAAGATAACTCAGTTTTACTAGAGCCACCTTATGGAAAAAAACAAAAGCACTTTTTGGTCAATCCAATATTATGACTAACTAGAAAATGCTAAAGCCTATCATTGCTCTTGAAATTAATTTCTAAGAAAACTTGATTTGTGAATTTTTTTACTAACCTTAGGAAGGAAGTTTGACTTTCTCATAGAAAGTTTGTTTTTCTCTTCCACTGAATTTGAATGATAGTTTAACATAAATAGAGGTGTTTGTTTAAAAGAAATAATAATAGTTACCCATAATCTTATTACCCTAATGTAAACATTTTAAAATATTATGTATTCTTTCTGTATATTCATATTTTAAATTATTTTACCCATACAATTATTTTATATTCTGCTATTTTCATTGTGTAGAATATAAACAACATTTTAAATATTTTGTATTTATTGCTGCAAAATATTCTATCACACTGAAGTAGCATAGTGCATTTGAATGTGTTTCTTTACATTTGGACATCTTGATTGTTTCTAGTTTTTTGCTATTTGGTGATTTTGCGAATATTTATTGGGCAGCTACTGTATGTCAGATATTGTGCTAGATATTGAGGATGTAACAGAAAACAAGCTAGACAAGGTGTTTCTGTCCTTAGGAGTTTACATGGTTGTGGATGGTAGACAGACGACAAAAAAATTAAGTAATTTGTTTAGTACTATAAAAGAAATAAAGAGGGTTGCCTTAGGGGTGACTGACTTTAGAAAGAAACCCTAGACAAGTTTCTCTGAGGAGATGTGATTTAAGCTGAGACCTAAAGTATGAGAAGAAGCCAGCCATGTGAAGATACATAAATAAACTGGCAAGGACCAAGATTCTGTGTTAGGACATGATCTAGAAATTGACAGAAAGCTTATGTGATTGGGAACACAGTGATCAAGGAGATAGTGGGTGGGTTAAGGTTGAATGAAAGACATGGACTTGTAAGTCATGGTAAATGCAAGGGAAGACATTGGAGGGTTTTAAGTAAGGGAGTGACATGATGTGATTTGTGTTCAAAAAGATCATTTTGGCTGTGAGAATGGATGGCTGAAGCAACAAGAGTGGAAGGGAGAAGGCAATTAAGAGTTTTTGCAGTGGTCTTTATGACAGATGATGGCCCAGAACTATAGCAGTGGCAGCTGCTATAAAGAGAAGTAGATTCAAAATTATTTTGGAAATAGTACCAGTAACTGCTAGGTTGAATGTGGGTGATGAGTGAAAGGGCAGAGTTATTAAATCAGGTTTTTGCTGTGGTAGCTTGCTGAATAACTGATGCCACTCTTTTGAGATTGAGAAACTGGGAGGAACAGGTTGTGTAGAGGAAAAGTCGAGTTCTATTTTAGATATGTGAAGTTTGAGATGGCTAAGGCATCCTAAATAAGAACTTTGTTTATTCTGGAGACATTTGGATTTATATATCTGGAGCTCAGGAAAGAAGCCTGGGCTAGGAATACAAATTTGGAAGTCACCAGTTTGTAGATGATATTAAAGACAGAAGACTGGATGTCCTAAAGGAATGTATAAATAGAGAAGAGGGTTGTTGACAAAATTCAGAGAAATTCTGATATTTGGAATTTGAATAGAGGAAGAAGTGACCAGGTATTGAAGGTAAATATCTTTCAAGAAAGGAATGGTCAGCTGTTTTGAATTTACCTTTGAGAGACTGAAAAAGACATGTACTGAAAATTGTTTGTTGTGTTTGGCAGTGTGGTGGTCACTGATGACCTTCACAAGAGCAGGTTCATTGGAGTGATGGGGCTCATAGAGGGTTAAGTTTGTGTAGAAAAACAGAAACAGCACGGTAAGTAACTCATGAGGAAGTGGATAAGGTGAAGGCATGGGTATTGCACATTGATGTCTTCATCTATGTGCCCTTTTGTTTTCACTCAGTATTTTTCTTGGGATAAAATTCCTTGAAGTAGAAAAAGTATGAATATTATTTTTGATTCTTCCCTCATACACAGCCATATTAGGGCCATCTAGAGTGAATTTCACTGCAATTACACACCATCATTAGGTAGTAGTTTTATATAGAAATTTGCTTTTTTTTAGCAAAATATGTTAATAAAATAATATATTTTAAAAAAGTTCTCTTTCATTTACACTTTTAATTTTATTCCTGTCAAAAAGAAATAATTCTCCATGCATTTGTTTATATTTCCCTTTAGCTGAGTTGTTTATTTAACCTTTTTGCCCATTTATTTTTTGAGTAGTGATATTTTTCTTAATTTGAACTATAGTTTTATGATGATTTTAAGCCTATCAGCCTTTTTTCTCTCATAAATCAGAAAATTTTGTTTGTTTTACATAATTTGAGTTCTGTGTTTTGACTACTATATATTGTAATTGAATAATTTTTTCCTATACTGATAATTTCAAAGCTGAGACAGTTTCATTCTTCCATGGACCTGATAAGTATTCTGTTTTTTTCTTTTTCTATAATTTGATTTTTTTAGATTGTTAATTTTTTCAACCATGCTGCATTAACTGTGGTTTAAAGTATAGATCTAATACTTTACAAGGGCTTTCCTCTCACCTGCACCATTTATTAAATAATCCTTATATATCCTCTTTTAAAAGTCGACATTAATTTCATATTACATTTGGCATTTTAAAATTTTCTGTATACTCTATTCCTTTAAATTTCTGCCTTTATATAGTAACATTCAATATTTTTGTTCTTTAGTAAACTGCAATATCTGGTAGTAGAGGATCTATTTATAACTCTTTGCTACTTTTCTGTTATTAAGCTATTCTTTGATTATCTCACCTACCTTATGAATATTTAGTAGTCATCTTTATGTAACCTTTTTTCGCACCTAGCAATTTTTTTGTGATTTTAATTTAGTGTTTGCTTCCAGCAAATTTAGAATATTATTCTATTTAGCCAAACCTTCTATTAAATTTAGCAATGTTTTTTTGGTAACTTTATAAAGTTTGGATATATTTATTAAGATGATTCTTAAGATGTTTTATTGCTGTTTTTGAATTATTATGTTGAATAGGTTCTCTTTCTTATTTTCCTGCTGATCTTGCTTAATAGGAACACTACTGCAGACAGCATATTTTATTTACTCTGTTGCTTTACTAACTAACCTCTTACTAATCGTTTCAATTCTCTATTTTTTAAACTGTGTCACCTTCAGTGGTAATATTTTAATTTGTTACCAAAGTTTATTTTTTCATTTCTTTTACATGATTTTGGAAAACCATGTTAATGGTCTACTTTGTCTTTCTGAATTTTAAAGGTTTAAATTCTAACGTTGTACCACTGATTATAATGTTAATTTTTGTTTTAATAAATTATTTATTAAGAAAGAAATGTTCTGTTTTTAATGTTTTAAAAAAGTTGAATTTATTAAATAGCTTTGAGCATTGGTTTATATAACTAGAATTTGTTTAGCTTGTTGATGTGAAAAGTATGTTTTATTTATGGAAATATCATTTTGTTCCAAGGATGAACCTTTCTTGCACTAAGAATAATTTATTGCAATGCTAAATATTTTGTTAGCACTTATTAAAATTGATGTATTTATGTTCATTAGTGAAGCTCATCTATAGGGTTTATGTGGTGAGTACATCTGAATGTTTAAGTATCGGGTTTTAGAGTTAGGTTTAGATTTTTCTCATTAAAGGAACTAGCCATTATATGATTTCTCGAAAGTTTGAGAGACTTGGTGTTCCGGATTTCTTTGTTGCTGTTCTTTAAGGACATCTTGAATTCCTTCTTTAAATAGCCTGAGTTTTTCTATTTCTTATTCTTTCAGCTTTAGTAATTATTCTTTCTGTTTGTTTTGTAGAAAAGAATAAATTTCTTTGATTTCAAGTTTCTTATTCCGTAATTATGCATAATATGTCTTTTTAGCTTAACACATTTTGTATTCATTTTTATAATCTTATTCTCAGTTCTTATTTCATAGTTACATATGTGCTTTTTTTTCTCCTTTTTTTGAGTGAGATACAATTTAAGAATATGGATCAAAAGACTTAATTTTTAAAAACACCTTTTTTCCATTGGTTTTGTCTTATCTTTATGGTTCTATGCAAATTTTTCATAGTATATTTTATTGATTATGCTTTACAGTTATCCCATTTTTTTTCTCCCCTACATCCCACACTACCTGGTATCTTTGTTCCCTCCAGTATTACCCCCCTTAGTTCATGTCCATGGCTCGTACATATAGGTTCACTGGCTTCTCCATTTCCCATATTATTCTTAATCTCACCCTGTCTATTTTGTACCTACCAATTATGCTTCTTATTCCCTGTACCTTCTCCCTGTTCTTCTCCATCACCCTCCCTGCTGATAACCCTTCATGTGATCTCCATTTCTGTAATTCTGTTCCTGTGCTGGTTGTTTGCTTAGTGTGTTTTTGTTTTTGTTTTTTTAGGTTCAGTTGTTGATAGTTGTGAGTTTGTTGTCATTTTAATGTTCATAGTTTTGATCTTCTTCTTTTTCTTAGATAAGTTCCTTTAACATTTCATATAATAAGGGCTTGGTGATGATGAACTCCTTGAACTTGACCTTATCTGGGAAGCACTTTATCTGCTCTTCCATTCTAAATGATAGCTTTGCTGTATTGAGTAATCTTGGATGTAGTTCCTTGCCTTTCATGACTTCAAATACATCTTTCCAGCCCTTTCTTGCCTGAAGGGTTTCTTTTGAGAAATCAGTTAATAGTCTTTTGGGGACACCTTTGTAGGTATCTCTTGTCTTTTCTCTTGCTGCTTTTAAGGTTCTCTCCTTATTTTTAATCTTTGGCAATGTAACTATGATGTGTCTTGGTGTGTTCCTCTTTGGGTCCAACTTCTTTGGGATTCTCTGGACTTCCTGGTCTTGTATGTCTATTTCCTTCACCAGATTGGGGAAGTTTTCCTTCATTATTTTTTCAAATAAGTTTTCAACTTCTTGCTGTTGTTCTTCTCCTTCTGGCACCCCTCTAATTCAGATGTTGGAATGTTTAAAGTTGTCCGAGAGGTTCTTCAGCCTCTCCTCATTTTTTTGAATTCTTGTTTCTTCATTCTGTTCCAGTTGAATGTTTCTTCCTTTTGTTCCAAATCATTAATTTGAGTCCCAGTTTCCCTCCCCGCACTCTTGGTTCTTTGTATGTTTTTCTTTATTTCACTTGGTATAGCCTTCACTTCTTTATTTTGAATATGTACTCAACCATGTCTGTGAGCATCCTGACTCCCAGTGTTTTGAGCTCTGCATCTGATAGTTTGGCTATCTCCTTGTTGCTTAGTTCTTTTTCTGGAGTTTTGATCTGTTCTTTCATTTGAGCCATATTTCTTTGTCTCTGCACATCTGTTATGTTGTAAAGGGTGGAGCCTTAGGTATCCCTAGGGTAGGCCAATCCATATTGCTGCATTGTGGTGCTATCTGGGGGAGGGATCAAAGAGGGAACAATGCCACTGGTGTGGCTCTTGCCCTGCTTTCAGTGATTTCCTCCACTTCCCACAAGCGAATTGCACCGTTTTAGGTGCTGCCCTGCTGCTGATTCCTGGGTGGATGGGCCCATGTATGTTCTAGTACCCAATGGACTACACCTCCAGTGGACTCTCCTATGAGACTGGCAGTTTCTCCTGTACCGCAACACCCACAGATTTTTACAGTAAGAGGTTTTGATACTTTATTTTCCTGACCCTGGAACCCTGGGTTGCACGGTCTATCTGGCTCCCCAGTTGTTCTTCCCAGTTTATCTACAGGCAAATATGGTACTACCCAAAATGTCAGCTGCTGCCTTGCCCTGAATCCTCCCGCTGCCTTTCTCCTCCCTCTTACCATTCTGGATGAATATGTCTTCATTAACTCCTTGGTTGTCAGACTTCCATACAATTCAGTTTTCTGGCAGTTGTGATTGTGTTTTGTTTTGAAATTTGTTGTTATCCTTTTGGTTGTGCAAGGAAGCAAAGTGTATTATCTACGCCTCCATCTTGGCCAGAACTGTAAAAACTCTTTTTCTCTCCTTTTGTTAAATTTATCAGAGGTTTGTCCACTAGGTTTTCAAGGAACTGGATTATAGTTTTAACTATTAATAACATTTTGGCTTACCTAATATATCATTTTTTGGCTTACTATTTTTAGTGTTATTCCTTTCTTTATGTTCTTAGTTTTTTTCTTTCTCTAGTTATTATTTAAATATTGATTTTTAAATTTGTCTTTTTTTTGTTTTGTTGCATTGTGATTAAAGATTGTAGTCTTTACAATTCCTTTTTTTTCCTTTTCTTTTAAATATTGAGATTTAGCCTGCTGGTGTAGCTCAGTGGATTGAGCGCGGGCTGGGAACCAAGCGGTCCCGGTTCCATTCCCAGTCAGGGCACATGCCTGGGTTGCAGGCTGGGTCCCCAGTGAGGGCCATGTGAGAAGCAACCACACATTGATGTTTCTCTCCCTTTATTTCTCCTTCCCCTCTCTCTAAAAATGAATGGGTAAAATCTTAAAAAAAATTAAATAAATAAATATTGAGATTTAATTTGTGACCTGTGAGGTTTAGGGAACTCTTTGCACAAATTGTTAGTATATCAGGAGGATTTGTGTAAATATGGAGTGTCTCTGTATTTACTTATTCTTTTTTGCTATCGTATAAGATGGTAAAAGTGAAAATTTTTTTCTTTTCTGTATTTTTTGAACAGCAGATGGTATTCCTATTGACAGTAGTGATAGTGAAATGGAAGATAGAACTACTGCTAATTTGGCATCTTTGAAACTTGATGAGTGGCTGAATTTCAAATTAGAGCCTGAGGTAAGTTGCTTTTTAGTAGTGTGATAAATTTCTTTCAGTTAGTATGAATTGATAAACAATGTAATGAAAATGATATATTTAATATTGGGCTCTTAGTATTAGAGAATACAGCTTGTTCAGTTTTCATAGGGCCCTGATATATTCTTTGCTGTATCAGGGTTTATTCCAACAGAGGATTTGAAAAACCTAGGTGAGAGTCAGCATTTATACATGGTAACATTTGAGCAGTTCTGTGTATATAAGAAAATATTGAGTGTTGTGTACACCAGAACTCCCTTTATTTTGTACAGTTATTTCTAAGAGAACAATATGAGTTATTTCCTTTTTTCACATATCTTTGAATTGGGAAAGAGGAATGTTTCTTTTCAAATTAAAAACTTTTCTTGACAAAGCCTTCTCTTAATTCCATCTCCATTTTTGAAGATAATTTTATATCCTTTTGTTTCGGTAGCTGAGCTGTGATTAGTCAGCACTGGCTAGATTTACTTTTTTACCATTCATTCATTCATTCATTGATCACTGCAACCTACTATAGTCTCACTTGCATTGCCACCAGCCTGTCACTTTACTGAAATTGTACTTGTTGGGGCCAGCATTGTCCTTCATGTTCCAGAGCCAGCCTGCTGTCCTTGACAAATTTGACCATTGCTCATTTTTTAAGTATATTTTATCGATTATGCTATTACAGTTTTCCCAACTTTTCTCCCTTTACCCCCCTCTGCACTGCATCCCCCTTCCCTCCAGCATTTCCCCACTTAGTTCATGTCCATGGGTTGTATATATAAGTTCTTTGAGTTCTCTGTTTCCTATGCCATTCTTGACCTCTTCCCATCTATTTTATGCCTACCAATTATGCTTCCTATTCTCTGTACCTTTTCCCCCTTATTCCTCCCCTCCCCACTTAAAACCCTCCATGTGATGTCCATTTCTCTGATTCTGTTCCTGTTCTAGTTGTTTGCTTAGTTTTTGTTTTCGTTGTTTTTCTTTTTTCTTTTAGGTTTAATTATTGATAGTTGTGAGTATGTTGTTATTTTAATGTTCATAGTTTTTGATTTTCAATTTATTAGATAAGTCCCTTTAACATTTCATATAATAAGGGCTTGGTGATGATAAACTCCTTTAACTTGACCTTATCTGAGAAGCACTTTTTCTGCTCTTCCATTCTAAATGATAGCTTTGCTGGATTGAGTAATCTTGGATGTAGGTCCTTGCCTTTCATGACTTCAAATACTTCTTTTTAGCCCCTTCTTGCCTGAAAGGTTTCTTTTGAGAAATCAGTTAATAGTCTTTTGGGGACACTTTTGTAGGTATCTCTTGTCTTTTCTCTTGCTGCTTTTAAGATTCTCTCCTTATCTTTAATCTTGGCAATGTAATTATGATGTGTCTTGGTGTGTTCCTCTTTGGGTCCAACTTCTTTGGGACTCTCTGGGCTTCCTGGAAATCTATTTCCTTCACCAGATTGGGGAAGTTTTCCTTCATTATTTTTTCAAATAATTTTTCAATTTCTTGCTCTTGTTCTTCTCCTTCTGCCACCCCTATAATTCGGATATTGGAGTGTTTAAAGTTGTCCAAGAGGTTCCTCAGCCCCTCCTCATTTTTTTGAATTCTTGTTTCTTCATTCTGTTCTGGTTGGATGTTTATTTCTTCCTTTTGTTCCAAATTGTTGCTTTGAGTCCTGGTTTCCTTCTTGTCACTGTTGGTTCCCTGAATATTTTGCTTTATTTCATTTTGAGTATCCTTCATTTCTTCTTTCATTTTTCGACCAAGCTCAATCAGTTCTGTGAGCATGTTGATTACCAGGGCTTTATTTAAATTCTCCATCAGATAGGTTGGCGATCTCCTCATTGCTTACCTCTTTCTGGAGTTTTGCTCTGTTCTTTCATTTGGGCCATATTTCTTTGTCTTGGTGCACCTGCTAAGTTATAAGGGGGCAGGGCCTTAGGTATTCACCAGGGCGGGGCAACCCACCTTGCTGCACTGTGGTGCTGTCTGTGGGGGAGGGGCCAGAGAAGGAACAATGCAGCCTGCCTGCTGGTCTCTAGCCCCACTTTCCAATAAACTCTTGTGTGAGACTGGGAGTTTCTCCCACTGTGACAAACTTCTTGCCATAGTCCGCCTTCAGCTCTGAGTCTCAGTGTCTCGTTCAGTCAGCCCCACCCCCGCGCTCCTCAGCTTTGCTGTGGTTTTTCTCTGTCTGGCCGGTCTTACTGGTCTGGTTGGTCTGGTTGACTGTTTCTTTAATTCCTTGGTTGTTGGAGTTCCATGCAGTTTGATTTTCTGGCACTTCTGGTTATTTATTGATTTTAGATTGGTTGGTATCCTTCTTTTGGTTGTGCGAGGAAGTGAAGGGTTTCTACCTACACCTCCATCTTGGCCAGAACTCCCACTGCTCGTTTTTTTGGTACTATTGTCTATACCCTTCTTTTTGTAATTCTCTCTTTTCCATTTTTCCTCTTTATCCTGTCTCAATTTCTTTGTCACCAGTTACTGTGGCAATCTTTCCTGATTCTTTTTTTCCCTAGAGAGGTCATTCCTTCTTAGGTTTTTTTCACTAACTCTCCTGTATGTGTTTCTGCCTTAAATGTTAAATTTCTCCAGTAGTCTGTGCTTTGCTGTGCTCTTCTCACTGTCTCTGCACAATCTCTAGGGACTGTACCTCTGCATGTAGATTTAGTAACCATTTATGCGTTGATGACTGCCAAGTCTATACCTAGCTTAGGCCTTTTTCTGGACCTGTGAATCCAGCTGCTTTCTGGACATCATTATTTGGATGTTTCACAGGTACTAAAATAAAGGATGAATGGAACTGAATGAATTTTTGTTTCTTTACCCTGATGTCGTTTTTCCATATCATTCACACTCAACCACACATTGTATGTTGTCTCTCTGGTTACACTGTTTCATTTGATTTTGTGCTTCAAATATGGTAAATAAATTTTATTTTGTTCATGCAACAAAAAGGATGAAATTAGTAGTAAGTTATGTGAAATGTAAAAACTTGTTCTTTGGTAGCATTTGTAGACCTTAACTAATAAACAAATAGGTATCTTGCAAGTATCTATTTGAACTGAGGAAACGATTTTATTATAGGCTGCCAGTTTATTGCTTCAGCTCAGACAGAAGTGGCACAGCTTATTTTTACGCCGAATGAGAGCTCCATCTAAACCTTGGTCTCAAGTTGATGAAGCTACCATCAGAGCAATCATAGCTGTTTTAAGCACTGAAGAACAGTCTGCAGGTTTACAGCAACCATCTGGGATTGGCCAAAGGCCAAGGCCTATGTCTTCAGAAGAACTTCCTTTGGCATCGTCTTGGAGGTCAAATAATAGTCGGAAAAGTTCAGCAGATACTGAATTTTCTGATGAGTCTGCTACTACAGAAAGGTAAATTTATAATATATTATTGAAATGGAGACTTTTTTCCCAGGAAAATGACCTATTTATCATTGAATCATGTGCTTTTATTATTTAGAAATTACATTCTTATAAGATAGACAAAAAGGTCATGATAAAATGGGAAGAGATTTTTTCCTTTTAAAACATAATTCTTTTTTTCTTTATTGTTGACCCTAAAACATAATTCTTTTAAGATAATATGAAGGATTTTTTAAGCTACTAGTATATATCAGTTATTTAATAAGGAATTTTCTTGTCAGGAAAAATGCAAAGTATTTAATTTCAAGATTCATAAATTTAGGGTCTGTTAAAAAGATAGCAACATTTTTTAATTATACATTTTAGTTAATACTATATGTCAAGTGGCATCTTTCCAAGATACCCTACAACAAGAAGTATTGGCTGTGGCCATATAAAAGAACAACCTCCCCACAAGCATTACTTAGATATCAATATTGCTAATATGCCTACAGAAAAATCATTCATTCATTCAGTTAGTGACACACTGAGTGCCTTTTGGTCTTGGTGTATAGCAGTGTACAGAACAGACAAAATCTCTTCCTTCAGAGAGCTTATATTTTATTGAGGAGCGATATATAATAAATAAGTTAATAAATTCATTGTGAAAAAATTTGTTTTGATTTAGCCAAATTCTTTTAATACTGGCATTTAGCAATTAGGTGTGATGTTTTTATTTATTATATGATTTTCAATAATAAGAATGCTCTTACTGATTTATCAAAAAATGTAGTATGATATAATAGTGATTATGATGAATCATTGGCTGTGATTCAGAAATATTTCTTATAAACACATTTATTAAGATCAAATATAAATTTCTTGTATCAGTTAGAAAAGATTTGTTCGTTGTTGATAGCAAAGACAACATGTTGCCTGTGATGCTAGTTTTGGCAATATTGGTGGAAAGTGTCTGTAGTAAGAATATGATTTCACTGGTAAAAAAATGAAAATAGAAGCAATGGAAACAAAAGATGTGATGCTTACTGTTTGTCAAGGATCAGTTAGGGATTTTAATACCTTCTTTTTTAAGTCATATTTTGTGTATTTCATTTAAACATAAAGACTTCTATTTGTCCATACTTCAGTGAAAGAAGAATAATACATATTGGTTTCCAAGTTCTTCAGATATTACATTTTAGGAAAATTCAGCTAGCTGCCCAGAAAATCAAATAATGTGTGTGTCTGAACCTTTCTGATGTAGACCCTCTTGAGCAAAAGGAGTATAGTATTGTAAAAAGCACATTTTCTACTTTTTGAAAATGTAAAAATTTACTTGAAGAATGACTATTTAGAATGTGCAAATACATTTCCATAGACTTTTGGAGATATTAATAGATGATGTCTAGAGTTGATGTATCTTGGTGAGGAATAGAATAGGTATTTATATGCACTCTAGGATGGCAAGATGTAGATTAGATAATTTTTTAAAATTAAAAACAGCCTGCCCTGGCTGGTGTAGCTCAGTGGATTGAGCATGGGCCGGGAACCAGAGGGTCCCGGTTCGATTCCCAGTCAGGGCACATGCCCGGGTTGCAGGCCAGGTCCCCATGAGGACCATGTGGGAGGCAAACATACATTGATGTTTCTCTCCCTCTCTTTCTCCCTCCCTTCCCCTCTCTCTAAAAATAAATAAATAAATAAAATCTTAAAAAAAAATAAAATAAAATAAAAGCAGCCTGGCTGGTGTAGCTTAGTAGATTGAGCGTGGGCTGCGAACCAAAGGGTTGCCGGTTTGATTCCCACTCAGGACACATGCCTGGGTTGTGGGCCAGGTCCCCAGTGGGGGCCATGTGAGAAGCAACCACAAACTGATGTTTCTCTCCCTCTCCCTCTCCTTCCCTTCCCCTTTCTTTGAAAATAAATAAAATCTTAAAAAAATAAACAAAATAAAAGCATACTTTGAATTGAAAATATTTTAAAATAGTTTAAGAAACTATTAAAATAGTAGAAATTGCCTATATCCCATTGTAAAGCCAAACCAATGTTTTTTTTTCCGTTGTCATTTTCAACTAATAACTTGATGGCAAAAGACAAGCATATCTTGTCTGTAATAAAAAAAAAGATATGAGTTCCATATTAGAACTCTTCGTTCTTCTTAAATGACAGTTTAGGAAGGGTTTACAGAATACTTCATTTCTACAAATGAAATTTTGGAGAGAAGCCAAATAGGAGAGAGAAAAAAAGCTAGAATAGAACTCACAGTAAAGATCAATTTGAAAACCACAAAAGTAGATATTTAGTTCTATTGAAAACAAGTTTATTTTGATAAAGTTTTACCATCATTAAGTTCTGTCTTTGAATTTTCAGGTTAGTTAGGTACCAGGGTAAGAATAATGGAATTTTAGAGGTTGTAACTAGATAATTTATTGAACTTCAATTCCTTAGAGGAAAAAACCGTGAAAAGTTATTTTTTATATTTTTATACTTCTTATCAAGTTATTAATGATTCATATACCCATTTATTATATTTTTGTTAATATATTTAAGTTTTAACTATTTTATTTCATTTGTGAAAGAAACAGTTCTTGATCTAAGATATATTATTGAATTGGAACAAATTATGGGCATAAGCTTGTCTTGAAGGCAGGACTTGCAAGACTATATGGGTGCTTATGAATTATTGAACACATCCTTTTTTGTTTTAAATGTGTTATAAGTATTGTTAAATATGGCAAAGTAAATGTTATGTCATGATGAACTCTATATCCGAGATTCAACAGTTAGCAAGATTTTTACCTACTTGTTGTATATAACCAAATATTTTTCTCTTTTGCTTTCTTTTTTTTTGTTTACATATTTTGAAATAGATACTGTATTTTGGCATGTATAATGTGCATTTCTTTTTGCTCAAATTTTTGAGGGAAGAATAAGGTTGCACATTATAAATGGGTATAATGATTACATACCATGGGTGTAATAATGGAATGCTATGTATAATGCGCACATAAGTGTGGGTGCAAATTATACATGGCAAAATACGGTACCACACTTCCTGTCATATTACCCTTCCATATTTAAATATGTATCTCTTAATACTACAGGCATTTTTTCTACATAATCAAAATGCAATTATCAATCCATTAAAAAGATTGTTTCCCCAATTCTCTACAAATTTATTTGAATTAGCATCCAGGGAAGACTTATGCATTGTGTTAGGGTGTTATGTTTCTTGAGTCTCTTGGAATCTAGAGCAGTTCCCCTGTTGACTGTTTTGGAAAAGCTAGGTCAATTGTACTGTGAGATGGACAGCGGGCCCTTGAATAAATCATTTCATTAAAGTGTTTCATTATAATTTTGATGAAATACCATAGTTAACTCAACCCTTGGTTATACCAATTTAACCTATGGTAAAATTGGTTTCATTATACATCATTTTGCTTAAAGTCACAGAACTTGTTGACAATGCTGAATACTTACTGTACCACATTTTAGATTTATTTCTTTATTTCTTCCTGGCATTATTTATTGCTATACCTTAAGTATTTCATATAAACCCGTAGTTTGTCCTTAGTGCTTGATTAGATCCAGTGTTAAGGTGACAATGTTTCATAGGTGGTGCTGTGAGCTTTATATTGCATGATTTCAGGAAGTACATATATTTTTTAAAATGTCTGGTTGTTCCACAAAGACATATATTTTTAAAAGATTTTATTTATTTATTTTTAGAGAGAGAAGGTAAGGGAGAGAAAGGGGAAGGGAGAGAGAAAGAGAGGGAGAGAAACATCAATGTGTGGTTGTCTCTTGCACACCCCCTACTGGGGACCTGGCCTGCAACCCAGGCTTCTGCCCTGACTGGGAATGGAACTGGCAAGCTTTTGTTTCGCAGGTCCATGCGTAATCCACTGAGCTACACCGAGCCACACCAGCCAGGGCAAGACATACACTTTTTAAGCTCAAATAAATTAAGAGACTTGCCCAGGATCTCATACGTAGTTGGTTGTAAATTTAGTACTGTTCTAGAAATCTTCTATCCTGACTCTAATCCAGGATTATTTCCACTTTACCATACTGTAGTTTTCAGTATGCTTTTAAAATTTATTTTACTTGGTCCTAAGATGTTCTGTGAAGGTGGAAGGGAAGTGGAATGGGTGATACTCCAGTAAGGGGCATTGGCTTACATGCAGTTAAACAATTTTATAATGTTAGAAAACATTAAATATCAATATAAAATATAATTATTAAAGACTTCTTCTATACCATCATAAAAGAGGTTAGGAATTTTGTAAGAGAAATAATACTTGAGTAATTGTTAACATTAAGTTAAAGACTTTTATAGATTGTTTTAAAAGCATTTTTGCCTGCTGTTTTTATGTGTACCCTAATAATCCAACTGTTTCTTAACTTCCAAATGTAATAGAAAAGTGAAATTCCCTTTTTTTTTTTTAAAGCTGTCTTTTTTTTTTTTTAAAGATTTTATTTTTATTTATTTTTAGAGAGAGGGGAGGGGAGGGAGACAGAGAGGGAGAGAAACAGCAATGTACGGTTGCCTCTCACATGGCCCTCACTGGGGACCTGGCCCGCAACCCAGGCATGTGCCCTGATGGGGAATCGAACCGGGACCCTCTGGTTCCCAGCCCGCGCTCAATCCACTGAGCTACACCAGCCAGGGCTCCGAAATTCCCTTTTTAAATAATGTTCTATCAGTTATGATGTCCTTGAAACTTTGGTTTGCAATGGCATCTGATTTGTATTATGAGCTTATATGTAACTTACACATAATGGGCCTTTGCTTCCTCCTTCTCACTCAAGAGTGTTGATGCAATCTCCATCTCCAGCAGTACACCCCCCTCAGAAGTACAAAGATAGAGGGATTTTACATCCTAAACGAGGCACTGATGACCGATCAGATCAGTCCTCTGTGAAGTCTGCAGAAGATTACCCAAGTCCTTGTGCGAGTCCTTCTCCTCCATCCTCGGGAAAGGTAGGGCATCTAAAAGTCCATGTAGCAAGGAATGGATTTCTATCATGTCTAATATTACATATTTAAACAAAATTTTAAATCAATTATTTCAGTTACTAATTGTGGTCTTTGTTCTAGATATATATTGAAGCTGGTAAGCTTGAGACACCTTGAGTAAATTTTTTAGTTTTTCTTGCTTGCCAAGTTTTTCTAGTTATTACTATCTTGGTGTATTTTAAATGAACAGATGATTCACTGATGGCGTGTAGCTAGGCAGTTCATTATTTCCTTTTTATATCTTTAGAACTTCTTTTTGTTAAAACAAATAACAAGAAGATTATCTTAATTTTGGTTTATTATTTCAGAATTGAAAATAATGATTTCTATCAATAGTTAACTGATTTTATCAATTCAGTGGATATACCATAAAACAAGACAGGATGTGGCTAGAAAAATAGGAATAGGGAATTGAGAACCATATATCTTTAAAAAAAATGTGATATGAATGATTTCAGATGTTTGGAATATATTTACTATTATTTTCCTGTATTGTTAGTACCTGAGTAAGTATTTGATTAGGGTTATTGAGCTCTATGAAAGGGGTGCTCTGGTGAAAATGTCTGCTGAAACACTTGTTAAATAAGAGAAAAAGAAATGTTTTTGCGGATTTAAATTTTTAGGTTTTAGGGTTTTTAAATTTTTACATATCTTTATTAAGGTATAATTTATACACAATAAAATTTACCAATTTGAATTATACAATTCAGTGAATTTTGAAAAATGTATGCAATCATATAACCATACCACAGTCATATACAGATCGTTCCTATCACTCCTGGCTCTTGGCAGCCACACACCTTCCCTCTGTCCCTAGAGTTTTGCCTTTTTTGGAATTTTCTGTAAATGGAATCATGTATGTTGCTTTTTGTGACTGGCTTATTTTACTTTTGAAATTCATCCATATTTTTAAATGTATTATTTTATTTAATCTATGAGAATTCTATTTACTTCACAGTTTTGACAATACTTGATATTATTAGTCCTTTTCATTTTAGCCATTCTAGTGGGTACATAGGTCGTCATATCCCATTGTGGTCTTAATTTGCATTTCCCCAGTGACTAGTGATGTTAAGCATCTTTTCATGTTCTTATTTGGCATTCCTGCATCTTCTTTGGTAAAGTATCTGTTCAAATTTTTGTCGAACAATTTTTGGGTTGTTTATTGGTTGTTTATCTTTTTTACTTAGTAGAAAGAGGTTTATAAAAATATATTCTAAATATGTCTTAATTATATACGTTCTGCATTTTCTTCTAACTGTGCTTGCATTTTTAAGTGTCTTTTGAAGAGACAATGTTTTTAAATTTGATGATGTCCATTTAATCTAATTTTTCTATTATGGTTCATTGGTCATGGTATATTATCCTTTCAGAACATGGCTGGCTTTAATTTTGTTCAATCAAAAAATTTATTAAATGTAGCTGTCTTTTCTTGTGTTATCTTTCTGTGATTTTAGAGTCAAGGTAGTGCTGGCCTCATAAAATTATTTGGGAAATACACTTTCCATTTCAGTAATTTGGAAAAAATGTGTAGAATTGGCATTCTTTCTAATTTAAATATTTGGTAGAATTCTCTAGTGAAGCCATTTTTAGCTTTCCCTAAGTGTAACTCGAATCAGTATTATGCTGCTTCCCGTGTAGCTTGGGAGCCATGCCACAGTGTACCTTTATTTTAACTTTCAGTCCTTTGTGTTACTGGTTTCATATATTTTATTTCTACATATGTTATAAGTGCCACACTGTTATTTTTTACTTACATAGCCAGTTATCTCTTACCAAAATTCAGAAAAATGTCTTTTATATTTACTAAATATTCACTATTTTCTGTGCTCTATTCTTTTGTGTTGTTATGAATTTCTATCTCAGATCATATACTTCTGCCTAAAAACCCTTGTATTACCTTTCTTCTAGTACAGATCTGTTGGAAGCGATTTCCTTAAGATTTCATCTGGAAGGTCTTTTTCACTTTTATTTTTACAAGATATTTTTATTGTGTATGTAATTCTAGATTGACAGTGGGGTTTGGTTTTTTTTTCTTTCATCACTCTGAAGGTGTCACTCCATTGTCTTCTGGTTTACATAATTTCTGATGGGAAGTTTACCATCATTGTTGTCTTTGTTTCTCTGTATATAATGAGTCTTTTTTCCCTCTAGCTGTTTTTAAGGTTTTGTTTTTACCACTTGGTTTTAGTAGTTTGATTTTGATATGACTGTCTGGTACTCTTTTTGTTTCTTTTTCAATCTGTGTATTTGTAAGTCCCATCAATTTTGGAAAATTTAAGATCATTATTTCTTTATGTATTTTTTATATTTCCCCTCTTCCTTCTCCTTTCTGGGATCCTGGATACACAAATCTAAGACTAGCTGATAGTGTTCCACAAGTCACACTGATGGTCTGTTTATTTATTTTTTAGACATTTTCATCTCTTTGCTTCATTTGAGATAGTTTCTATTGCTGTATCTTTTTTTTTTTTTTTTTTTTTGAGGGAGAAACAGCAATGTATGGTTGCCTCTCACATGGCCCCCACTGGGGAACTGGCCTGCAACCCAGGCATGTGCCCCAACTGGGAATTGAACCGGGACCCCCTGGTTCCCAGCCTGCACTCAATCCACTGAGCTATACCAGCCAGGGCTCTATTGCTGTATCTTTAAGTTAGTTCACTGGTATTTTTATTTTTAGTATCTAGTCTATTGTACTATACATTTTTTCTAGTGTATTTTAACTTCAAATTCTGTAAATTCATCTCGAAAGCACCTTCTGGGTTTTTTAAAAATACCTTTAACTTCTCTCACCATGTTTATGTTTCCTGTATTTTCTTCAACGTAGTGAATATATTTATAATAACTGCTTTAATATTCTTGTCTCCTAAGAGTGTCATCTCTGAGTCTCTTCCCATTGATTAATTTTTCCTGATTATGGATCATATTCTCTTATTTCTTTGCATTCCTTATCATTTTGTTTGGCTCCTAGATTTTAATTATATTCCTTTAAATGGTATTAGACATCCTTCTGGTACACAGTTAAGTTAGTGACAATCAATTTAAACCTTTCAAGATTTGCTCTTAAATAGTGTTAGGGTGAATCATGAGCATTTTTATCTGGTACTACTTTAGTTCCAGTGCTAAGGTGTGATTTTCTGTGGGCTAATGCCCTGTTTATTACAAATTCTCTCCATTCTGGCTGGGGATAACATGAAATTTTCCCACCTATGTGTGAGTGCTTGAATTACTTGGTTTACTGCTTTCCTTAGGGCCTTTTCCTTTTCTCAGGTAAGTATAGGTCAGTAGTTAGCCAAATGCCTTGAAGTAACTCTCTGCAGTTCCCCAGAAGCTCTTTCTATGCAACTTCCTTCTATCTAGTTCACTGCTATGCAGATTCTAGCTACCTTGGACCATCTCTGCAGTTCAGCAAGACCACTGGTTTCTGTTTGTTTCTTTCACTTGCATTGTTACCTGGAAACTATCCAGGCAATAAGCTGGAGCAATTTTTGTTTTTTTTTTTTTTTCAGACTTTGAAGTTTATTAAAATATTTTCTGAAAGTACATTTGGAGTATAAATCAAAACTGGTGATCCAAGATCTTTTCTTGATAAGGGATTTTGAATGCTCCCAAACGAAGTACTTGGTTTTGGCTCTTTAACCTCATTTTGATTGAACCTTGTGTAGGTTTTCAGGAATGATAGAACTATTTGCATTTGTTGATTATTTGGTAAAATATTTTGGTTTATATGTTCATGAAGATGTTATTTAATTCAGCCTACTGACTTTGAGGAGTCAAATTACCTTTTAAGAACTTATGCACTCTTTTGTAGGGGTCAAAATCACCTTCACCAAGACCAAACATGCCTATTCGATACTTCATAATGAAGAGTAGCAATTTGAGAAACCTTGAAATTTCTCAACAGAAGGGTATTTGGTCTACAACCCCTAGTAATGAACGGAAGCTAAATCGAGCCTTTTGGGAAAGCAGCATGGTTTACTTGGTATTTTCTGTTCAAGGATCTGGACATTTCCAGGTGAGCCATCCTGAAACAGTTAGGGTACTTCTGGCTGTAGGTTAGAGCACAGAGATAGTAACAAAAACAAAAGCAAACAAAAAACCTGGCTTTTTATTACCTTGGAATACAAGCATTCATTTTGCTTGTCTGAGAATGAAGAATGTATTGCACCTCTTCAAAGGAATGATAGAGATCCCTTTGTTTTTTGCCTTATCATACTAGAGCCTCTCCAGATAAATAATTTCTGCTTCTGAAGACAACTGTGTATTTCCTATTTCTCAGGGAGATTAAAAGTAATGAGAAGCTTGACTTTTTTGGTAAAAATGTTTATTTAAATAGGCCAAGAAAGATAGTATTGACAATCAAGAAACTGAGTGTATGTCCTAATTCATCTTGACTTGATGTATATCTGAATTTACAAAATAATGAATTTATTATTTAATATTATAATTTTGGAATTAAAAACTTAGAGGTTAGATTGTATCCTTTACCATGAAATAAATGTGGGGTTAGAACTATTGATACATTATTTGGAAAATATCTGTCATAATGAAATTATGTTAGCAGACTGAAATTGATCTTTCCTATAAAATTTGCTAATAAATCTTTTTATAAAGAACACTTAGTAAGTAGCTTATTTTTTGTTTTTGTTAGCTATGTATTATTTTTATATTATATCTTTACCTTAAAATAAAAGATAAAAACTCAGAGCTTTCTCAGATAAATTGAATTTGGACATTTTAATATCATCCTCACTTTCACCCTTCCCCCTCATTTTACCCCAGGGCTTTTCTAGGATGTCCTCTGAGATCGGAAGGGAGAAGAGCCAGGACTGGGGCTCCGCTGGGCTAGGAGGAGTGTTCAAGGTGGAGTGGATACGAAAAGAAAGTCTTCCCTTCCAGTTTGCACACCATTTACTCAACCCTTGGAATGACAACAAGAAAGTCCAGATAAGCAGAGATGGGCAGGTATCCAATGGCATTTTATATTTTCCTTCTACTTTTTATTTTGTTTTGCTGTGATTCAGTGATTTGAGGGGCAAATGTAAGAATGTATATCGTATTTTCCATATGCACATGGGAGATAGTGGTTCAGCTTTGTAAAGAGCTAGTAAAAGCCTACTTGCAAATGTCTCTGATGAGAGAGCTTATTGCTTTTTAAACATTTTGTAAATTTGGCTTCTTTCTTTCATTGCATATATAAAATTTTAAGTTCCTTTGTAGAGGCTCCTATTGACTTATTAAGGTATGATCAAAACCAAGTATAATTCTGAAGTAATTTCTCCAAAGTCTAAGGATAGCAACAGTATCGTAACTCCTTAATGGTTTTAACTAATTACATAATTTAAAAAATAGCCTTTTTCTACTTTTGTGGCCTTTTTTATTTCTATTATGTTTTGCTTTGCCTTCATGATGTTGCTGACAATGCATTTAAAATTAGTTAGGATGATGGGAATTAACATATATGGACTGTTTTGCTAGCTGCTTTATATGAGGTAATTTAACTTGTTGCATTTAATGACTTATTAGCCCAATTTTATGTAGGATAAAATACACTCAGAGAAATTAGTTTTGCCTAAGGTCACACAGCTAATAATTTATGTAAACCAGTGTGACTCACTTCTGATCACCATATGAAGAGTGCTTAGATTTTTTTTAAAGCACATCATCTCAAGAGGACTATAAATGACATTCTTTTCAGTTGTATAAGAAGATTTTCATTTTTATCCTAAATAGTGATTTTGAAATAAATATTTTTTTACTATATATATATTTTTTAAGATCTTATTTATTTTTAAAGAGGGGAAGGGAGAGAGAAATAGAGGGAGAGAAACATCAATGTGTGGTTGCCTCTCCTGAGCCCCCTACTGGGGACTTGCCCTGAAACCCAGGCCTTTGACCTGACTGGGAATCCAACCAGCAACCCTTTGGTTTGCAGGCTGGCACTCAACCCACTGAGCCGTACCAGCCAGGGCTGATTTTGAAATAAATCTTGTATCTAGAATAAGAATATTAGCCCTGGCTGGTGTGGCTCAGTGGGTTGAATGCCAGCCTGTGAGCCAAAGGGTTGCCAGTTTGATTCCTAGTCAGGGTGCAGGCCTGGGTTGCAGGCCAGGTCCCGAGTAGGGGGTTCAGGAGAGGCAACCACACATTGATGTGTCTCTCCCTCTCTCCCTCCCTTCCCCTCTCTAAAAATAAATAAGTAAAATCTTTTTTATAAAAGGAATATTATATAGTCACCTATGAGTTTCTTGGGGAAAAAAACCCCAAACATCTAATATGCTATGTTTTACAGTAAACCTTTTGAAGTTTAAGCTGAGTACTTTTGCTAAATGTCCATTAGGAAAAAAATTCATTATTTCTAGCAGAACTCCATGGAAATCTCTTACCAAGTTGTCACAAATAGTTTTGGTGTTTGCAGGTTAACTACAGTCTTTAAAGTCAGGAAGTCAAGTTCATAAATCTTAAAGCAAAGAATTAGAGCAATGCATACTATATAATTTAGTGTGTTCTGGTAGAAAAATGAAACTTAAAGTGATTTTCTTATATTTTTATCATTGTAGGTATTGGTACTTTAAAGAAAATCAATCTAGTTCTTTTTATGCTTTTTCTGATTTTTATTTATCTAGGAACTAGAACCTCAGATTGGGGAACAGTTGCTACAGTTATGGGAACGCCTTCCAACGGGAGAAAAAACCACAATTGATTGACACTCAGGTTATACTGTTTCTGACTTTGACTGCTGGCAGTATTTGTGATCATCAAGGATATCTTTCATCTTATTTATCTTTTATTTTTAAAAAAAAATCTTTCTGGAACACTTAGTTATGGAAAAACATCATGCCTATTTATAACTACTGAATGCACTGACTTCCAAAAACTTAGATGGGACTGTGTACTATGAATGGGCTCTTCTGGTTTAGAGTATTGGCTTTACAACCATCCTCTTCAAAGAAAAGAGGAAAGGATAATTTTAATTTTTATAGTGATCATAGGGCATGATTATTTAATGTTTGTTAATTATATGTTTCTAATTGAGTAAAATAGTGGTTTCAGTATTTGACACAACAGCAGTTATTTTAAATATGTTTATTTTGAAATTGAATATTTCATTTGTTTAAAACACTGAATTATAATTTTTATTGAGTTTTTTAAAAATACAAAGTAACTTATTTACTTTTTTTTTCTTTTTTTTTTTTCCACTCACTTGTTTACTTTTAAGAAAGGCCTGCATATACCAGTACATCTGAGTACCATTTTAGGAGAGCCAACTCTTTAAGATTTATCATTATAAAACAAGCAAACAACCAAATTAAAAAACATGTCTTTTAAAAATAGTGTGCTGATAAAGGACTATTTATTCTGCCATTCTAAACCTGAGATACAGTAAGGAAAAAGAGGAGGGATGTTCTTTCTCTGCAGTTATGAAATGTGGTAAAGTCTGAAGAAAGGCAGCATCCCCCCATTTGTGATCAGATTGGATTCAGTGCTTCGTTTTCTTCCTGGTTCTACTCCTTCAACCCGATAGATGCCGTACCCCTATCTTCCTCCCCTGTTACAGCCTTCCCTCCTCTCTGATGTGAGCACGGTAACGATGACCTCTTTGTTTTGTGTAAGGAAACTTGATTTAGACAAGTTAAACATTTAAGCAAGTTAAAAAGTGTTCGACAGCTAGTGGTAGCTTTTGGTTGCTGTGTATCTTCAGAACTAAAGCCAAGAAGCATCGCAGTTCTAAATGTCCTCTCTCCGTTTTCCAGTACTTTTTATCCTGCTTATGTTTTTGGATATGATTTCTATTTTTTTACATTTATGGTTTAATAAGTGGGGGAGTGGCAGTAATTTTGTAAACTGTGTTAGTGCCATCTATCTACTCCTTTGCCATTGCAGAATTATTTGGTTTGTACTCTTCACCACCACTGTCTATAAAGTTTCCTACGAAGTCTTTTTGAAGGGAAATAGAGGTACAAGTATAAAAGAAAGAAATGCCTTGGTGACTGAGCTCTAAATAGAACAGGTTTGATAGCACTTCTCGTGACACATTTAGGTCATTGCTATGTAACAACAACAAAAAAGGACATGAAATTAAAGACAAGAAGGAAACTCCAAGTCTCCGCTTCTGTATTTGAGAAAACAAAGTAAAAATTAATTGTCAACATAAAACCTGAGGAACTCTTCTACTTCCTCTGGGAAAGCACTATATGTCGGCGCATTAGTTTAGAACGACACCTGTGATTTCTGCCTGTCTTTGTAGTTATTTCGTTTTTAAAAATTTGTTTATTTTATACTTGGACACATACCTAAAAGTTGAGCCTATGTGAAGTATGTTCCACTGGATGTGTATTACAGTTCTTTTCCTACTAGAGCAACTTGTGTTTCTCTGATAATGTTTACATTTTGTTTAAGTTTATATATATAGCAGTTCATGGTGTTCTAAATTTGAAAGTTGAGGAATTTTAAAACTTCTTGTAATTTCCATCTGTTTTCTAATATTTATCCCTCTATGTAAATGATGTTTGTTGATATTTACAATGAATATAATTTGAATGTAATTAAAATGCTGTTTTTGGAAGAGATGAACTTTAAATATACTTCTTAAATGAAATTCTATTAAATTATTTATATCTTGCTATTTCTGATACTATATAATAGGACTAAGGAAACAATGATCAATAATATCCCTTGTGATACTCATGAACTTCAAGTACCTTGAAGGATATTAAATTGATATAGAAGGTGATGGTTTCATATTAATATCCCCTACTCAAGAAAAAAAGCCTTATTATGGGGAATGGAAAAAAATCTCAAGATACATATTATAATATAAAATCTTTTGAATATTAATAAAATATTCAGCCACCTACCCTCTGTTCTTAGGATACTTCATTATGGTAATTTGCTATTGTATCTACTGAACAATTCAGCCTCACTCTACCAAATACAGCCAAGATAGGCAGTGAGGAAAGAATAAACTTAAATGAATATTTCAAGAAAAGACAGGTTCATTTAAGAATTTGTCCTCAGAGATTCATTCTTTATCATTTAAAATCTTATATCCTAAAACAGAGAAAGTCTTAGGGAGTAAGTAAAATGACCTTCACCCCAGAGTCAGCACCAGGGCAAAATATTGCAACTGAACATGTAACTCACAAGTGACTACACTTTCCAGTCTGAGTGAGCCTCCCACGGTAAGACCTTCACTGTGCTCCAGAGCGGTCCACAATCCCACTTTATGCAAAGGGGCACACGGTGTCAATAGGCCCAAGGCCACTGGATGCTTCTTGGTCTTTCAGCCAAATGTGAAATTTCCACTTGGCAGTCTAATAAAATCTCAAATTCTGCATACTCAGAATTGACCTACAGTTGTTTCCCCACAGCTTTCTCTACCAAACCTTTCTGTCCTTTTTTCAGTTGATGCCAGTTCCATTGTTTTGCGTGCTCAGGACAGAAACTTGGAGTTATTCTTGGTGCCTTTCTTTTTCTCAGTCCAGTCCGTCAGAAAGTTTTCCTAGATCTACTTTCAAAATATTTCTAGACTTCAGATGTTTCTCACCACAACTGTTACAACTGTTGAACTGAGCCACCATCATGCTTACTGGGTTCTTGAAACAGCTTCCTAAGATGTCTTCTCTCTTCTGTCTCTCTCTGCTGCCACCAGTCTGTTTCAACAGAGAAATTTTAAAACATTAAATGAGTTAATATTATTGTGTTGCTCAAAACCCTGCAGTGGCTTTCTATTTCACTCAAAAGCTGAAGTCTTTATAATGGCATAAATACCTTACATGATCTGGTCTCCCATTCTGTCTCTGACCTTCTCTCTACTCATTCCACTTTCTCCACATTGACCTTTGCACTATTCCTTGACTATAGCAGGCATGTCACAGCCTCAGAGGCTTGTTTTAGCCATACATTCTGCCTGGAATGCTCTTCTAACAATATCTGTGTGGCCAACTAGTTGTTAACCATTTAGCATTAGGTTTACTGTGAAGTTTTCTTTATTAAACTTTTAGAATTAACATAAATTAACTTTTTAAAAGACATACAGCTCTGAAATTTAACACGTGTACAGATTTATATCTTTTACCACACGAGGGAACATTTCCATCACTCTCCCCTAAATTCCTTCATTCTATCCCTTTGTAGTTATATCCTTCTCTTACCCCTAATCCCTGACAGCCATTGATCTGTTCTCTGACATTCTAGTTTTCTCCTTTTGAGAATATCACATACATAGAATTATACAGTATGTAGCTCTTTGGGACTGACTTCTTTCACTCAACATAATGCCTTTGAAATTGATTCAAGTTCTTGTGTATATCAAAGTTCATTTCCAGACTTCTGGTCAAGATGGCAGAGTTAGGTAAACACTGTGCTTGCCTCCTTCCAAAACTACATCAAAATTACAAATAAATTATAGAACAACCATCATTAAGAATCACCTGAGAACTAACTGAGCATAAGTCCTATAAGGATATAAAGAAGAAGCCATGTCGAGATTGGTAGGAGGTGCAGAGATGAGGAATGGGCAGGTCCCACACCCATGGTGTGGTGATTAAGAATTGTGAGCAATATATCAGCTGTGGGGGTCTCCCCTGAGGAGCAGTGGGCCCCAGTCCCACTCTGGACTCCCTAGTCCAGGGCTCCATTGCTACAAAGAGGAGTCTCCATAACATCTGGCTGTGAAAACCAGTAGGGATTGCATCCAAGTGAGATGGAGGGCTGTTGCAGACCTAGGTGCTGCAGGTCTTAAAGGGCCCAAGCACAGACTCACTCACCAATTTACTTGCTCTGGGCTCTAGCACAGGAGTAGCAGGCCAAAAAAGGGCAAGGGACACATGGGGCAGAACTTAATTGACCAGCTTGAGGGCGAGGACTAGAAGGGCAGGCGTTAGGGCCAGTTTCTCTGGGGATGGGCAGTGCTGGCAGATACCATTGTTCATTTATTGAGCCCACTCAGCTGATCTGGCATAGGCAGGCACCAAATCTGAGTCCTCTATTAACCTGCTTAACTCCATATGCAGCGCTCAATATAGCATTTCACCTTCTTTCTTCCAGCAGATCCTTCATGTAAAGCAGCCAGCCTCACTTCATGCTGTGAATTTTTCTAAGTTCTCTCAAAGGCCCGCAGACCTCAAACAAGTAGTACCTGGCCTAGGTGTACCCTGTACCTCTTGCTAAGTTACCCCAAGCCTGGTATAAGCTCTGACTGGTCTTAACTTGCATTATAACTCCCATTAGAAAGCCTGAAGCCTGGCATAAGCAGTAGCCAGTCTTGTCTTGGAATGTAGCCTCAATTAAGGGGCCAAAAACCTGGCAAAAGTGGCAGCTGGCCTCAGCTCATATTATAGTGCCTACCAAAGGGTTCTAGCCTGACAATAGTGGAAACCAGCCCCAGTTTACAGAATAGCCTTGCCCAAGCTCTTCCTGGCCCAGCACAAGTGGGAACCTACCACAGATCACTTTGTAGCTCTTACCAGACAGTGCCAAACCAGGCACAAGCAGTGGCTGACCATGACCTGCACCAGAGCCCCTCCCATGAGGCTCTAGAACCAATATACCTGGTTCAGACCATAGCAAAGTACCACCCAATCAGCTCCACAAGTGACAATCTCAAAGTTCAATCTCTTGAACTTGGCTGCACTAGAGCTCTGCTAAAGTGACTCTCAACCTATAGGGTCAGGCCTGGCAAAACAGCTCATCTCCCTCATCTGCTATAGTCATGGCCAGCCCTCACAGCCAACCAGCATGAGGGCCAGTCCCACCCAGTGATGTGCCAACAGCAATCAAGGCTCAACAACAGGAGGGCACGGACAACCCACAAAAAGGACACTCCTAGAGCATCCAGCTCAGGTGACCAGGAAGACTGCACCACTGGGTCCTACTACATAAAGCCACACTGCTAAGACCAGGAGGTGAAGCAGATCGGCCTAATACATAGGAACAAATACCTGGAGTCTTCTAAATTCAGGAGATAAAGAAACATGTCCCAAATGAAAGAACAGGACAAAGCTTTAGGAAAAGACCTAAATAAAATGGAGGCAAGCAATCCACTGCATGTAGAGTTCAAAATCCTGGCTATAAGGCTGCTCAGTGAACTTAGGGAAGGAATAGATGGACTCAGTGGGAACTTCAGCAAAGAGATAGGAATCATAAGAAAAGGAGATAGAAAACTAAAAGGGTCCGATCAGAAATGAATACAATAAATGAGAATAGTTCAAGGGACCTCTGATACAATAGCAGGTGTACCAGCATTCACATCACAGGAGTACCAGAGGGAGAAGAGAAAGAGGACAAGGGAATAAAATGTATTTGAAGAAATGACTGAAAACTTCCTTCTCCTAGTAAAGGAAATACATAAGTCTAGGAAGTACAGAGAGAGTCCCAAAGATGAACCCAAATAGGCCACAAAAGTATACATCATAATTAAAATGCCAAAGGTTAAAGACAAGTAGAAAATCTTAAAAGAACCAAGAGAAAAACAGTTACATAAAAAGAGCTTCCATAAGACTGTCTGCTTATTTCTCAATAAAGATAGACTGCTATAAACATAGGTTGGTGTATATGAAGCACATGATAACCACAAACCCAAAGTCTGTAAGAAATATACAAATAAAGAGAAAGGAATTCAGATGTAACACATTAACATACAAGAGAGCAAGAGCTTAACAAAGGAATGCAGAACTACAAAAACAATCATAAACAATGAAATGATGACAACTACATAACATCAAAATTACTTTAAATGCTAATGAATTAAATGTTCCTATCAAAAGGCAAAGTGTTTGGATGTAAAAAAACAAACAAACAAAAAAACAAGACCCTTGCATATGCTTCCTACAAGAGAACAACTTCAGATCAAAAACAGACACAGATGAAAGTAAATAGAAATGGAAAAAAAAAGCTGGGGTAGCAATTCTTATACAACTTACACATTTTCTAGGATAAACCATATATTAGGCCACAAAACAATACATTTAAGATTGAAATCTATCAAGCATATCTCTGATCACAATGCTATGAAACTAGAAATCAATCACAAGAAGAAAATATTAATGGAAAGAAATGCAATAAAGATTAAATTGAGAGAAAACTGAAAAACATAAACATGTGAAGGCTAAATAACATGCTACTAAACAGTGACTGGGTTAACAATGAGATTAAGAAAGAAATCAAAAGATACCTTGAGACAAATGAAAATAAAAACACAATTATTCCAAATCTTTGGGACACAACCAAAGCAGTTTAAGAGGGAAATTCATAGTGACACAGGGCTGTCTTAAGAAACAAGGAAAATCTCAAATAAACAATCTAACCATACAGCTAAAGAAACTACAAAAACAAAGCCCAAAGTAGAAGGGAATAATAGAAAATAAGAGTGAAAGTAAGCAAAATAGAGTCTAAAAAATGATACAAAAGGTTCATAGAATTGAGGATGGTTCTTTGGAAAGATAAGCAAAATTGATAACATTTAGCCAGACTCAGCAAGAAAAAAAGGAGAGGGCCCAAATAAATAAAATCACAAATGAAAGAGGACAAGTGACAAGCAATACCACAGAAATGGAATTAGAAAAAATACTAAAAACAATTACATGCCAGCAAAATGGACAACCTGAGAAAAGTAGGCAGTTTCTTAGAAATACACAGACTTCAATGACTGAAACGGGAAGAAAAAGAAAATCAGAACAGAACAATAACCACCAGCAGAATCAAATCAGTCAAAACAAAACAAAAACAAAAACCACCCCCCGACCCGAAAAAACCCCAAAACAAAAGTCTTGAACTGGTTGGCTTCACAGGTGAGTTTTATCAAACATTGAAATAAGAATACCTATTCTACTCAAACTATTCCAAAATATTGAAGAGAAGGCAAAGCTCCCAAATTCATTTTATAAGGCCAGTATTACCTAATACCAAACCCAGAAAAAGACACTACAATGAATGAATGAATGAATGAATGAATGAATGAATGAATGAATGAATAAAATCAATCCCTGGAAAATATGGCTGCAAAAATCCTCAACTGAACATTAGCAAATCAAATCCAGCAAATCATACACCATGATCAAATGGAATCCATTCTGGGGATACAAGTTGATTCAATGTCTACAAATCAATGAACATGATATAGCACACAGATGAAATGAAAAATGTAAATCACATAATCATATTAATAGATGCAGAAAAAGCATTTGACAAAATCCAACACCCATTAATGATAAAAACTCTAAGCATAGTGGGGAAAGAGGAAACATCAGCATAATAAAGATCATATATGACAAACCCAAGACTAACATCATACTCAATGGGGAAAAGTTAATAGCTTTTATTTTAAGATCAGGAACAAAACGGGAATATCTGCTTTCAACACTTTGTCTACTGTTTGACATCGTATTCAATGTAGTATTGAGAGTCATAACCACAGCCATCACAAGAAAAAAACCATCCAAATTGGAAAGAAGTAAAACTGTTATTTGCAGATGTCATGTACTACATAGAACCCCAAAGATTCCACCAAAAAACTATTAGAACTAATAGATGAATTCACTAAAGTATCAGGATACAAAATTAATATTCAGAAATTGGTTGCATTTTTATAAAAAGAAATGATCAAAAGAGAAATTAGGAAAACAATGCAGTTTACAATCTCATCAGAAAGAATATAATACTTAAGGTTAAATTTAATCAAGGAGGTAAAAGACCTGTAGTTGGAAAATTATAAGACATTGAAGAAAGAATTAGAAGATAAAAATAAATAGAAACATATATTGTACTCATGGATAGGAAGAATTAACATCATTAAAATGCCTATACTACTCAGAGCAATGCAATCCCTGTCAAAATACCAATGGCATATTACGCAGAACTAGGACAAATAATCCTAAAGTTTATATGAAACCACAAAAGACCTCAAATAGCCAAAGCAATCTTAAGAAGGACAGAATTGGAGATACCATGCTACCTAATATCAAACTGTACTGCCAGGCCGTAGTAATCTAAACAGCATGGCACTGGCATGAAAACAGGCACATAGATCAATGAAACAGAGTGGAGAGCCCAGAAATAAACTCACGCCTATATGGTTAATTAATACTTGACAAAAAAGGCCAAAACATACAATGGGTAAAGACAGTCTCTTCAATAAATGGTGTTGGAAATACTGTACAGATACATGCAAAAAAAAAAAAAAAAAGGAAACTATACCATCTCCTTATACCACATACAAGAATAAATTCAAAATGGATTGAAGGCTTAAATGTAAGACACCGTAGAAATCCTAGAAGAAAACATAGGCAGTAAAATCTCTGACTTTTCACTTAGCCATGTTTTTTCTGATCTGTCTCCTCAGGCAAGGGAAACAAAGAAAAATAAACAAATGGGACTATATCAAACTAAAATGTTTTTGTACACAAAGGAAACTATCAACAAAATGAAGGGACAACCTACTAAATAAGAGAAGATATAACCACTTTAGAAGATCATTTGGCCTTTAAAAACAGAAGTTAAACATAAATGTACCACATCCCACTCCTAGATATTAACATAGTTTTTTCTTCACTGCATATTTTTATTATAGTAATCATATTGTTTTATGACTTTTCATATCTGCTTCCTTGTGCTCTATCCACAGATTATATACTCCTTGAAGATTCAGAATTTTTCAATTTTATAATCTATTTTACAGTGTGTAGTAGACATTCAACAAATATTTAAGAAAACACTAAGAGCAATGAAGAAAATAATGATGACAAAAATTAATTATTGAATATTATTTTGCCTTCTCCCTTTTATAGTATAGAATATTTTATTCTATTTATTTTCACTTAAAATTATATGATAATGTTTCCTTCATGTTATTGTAGACTTCTGATTCAGAGTAATGCCTATATAATAATATATTAATTTATTATAATAAAATTTATAATTTTATTTTGATTTCTCTATTGTGAATAGTATTATTGCAAACATTTTCTTATTTTAAATAATTTCATTAGGACAGGTACCCAGGAATGATATTACTAGATAAAAAGGTATGAACAGTTGTACTACATTAATATAGTTTCTTAAACAGAATAAGTTGGGTATGGAAATGGTCTTAGTTATACCTGGGTAAATTTTTTAAAATTTATTTTTGTATCAGGGAAATAGCCTTTTCAAAATTAGGGCCTATTATGTTTGAGTTAAAAAAAACCCACCTGTTTTCAATATTGGTGGTTCTTTTCTCTTTCATTTGACAATAATTTTTTAAAAACAATTCTATACTTACAATTTTTTCCCCTAAGAACCTGTTTAACTCACTCATTTCATCTTGGCCATCTGTCAGATACCCTTATCTGAGTATATAAATTTATAAAATACTCTGTCTTGTTCCAAAAATGATTTGAGATTATATTAAAATTCTGGTGTGAAATGCAGGGGAAAATAACAAAACACGGTATGACTCTTGAAGGAGTGTATAAACAGCAAAATGCAGGGCCCCTCAGATGAGAGAAGGGCGCCTGTGAGTCTGGACTGTGCTGCTCTAATGTACTGTCAGTGCTTTGATCATCTTTAGAGAATATGTGTCTTCTGGAAATTTAGTTAGATTTTGGTCTTTTGCTTTAGGTAAATGATGGAACATGCATTGAAGGAGAGTTACCTTGGTTGACCCTAAGAATCTGATGGGCATACTAATAAAAAACTTTGTGCCCGGCTGGTGTAGCTCAGTGGATTGAGCGCGGGCTGGGAACCAGAGGGTCCCGGTTCGATTCCCAGTCGGGGCACATGCCTGGGTTGTGGGCCAGGTCCCCAGTGAGGGCCATGTGAGAGGCAACCATACATTGCTCTTTCTCCCTCCCTTCTCCTCTCTCTGAAAATAAATAAATAAAATCTTTAAAAAAAAAAAAAAACTTTGTAGTGCACCTGAAATTTGTATGATTTCGTTAACCGGTGTCACCCCAATAAATCCAATAAAAAGAAAAAAAAACCCTTTGCTGTTACTTAATAGTAAGTAACACATTGTGACTTAAGCAGTAAAGGGATTTTTGCAAGGATGTCAAATGGTGGACAGCACTGATGGAACTGAAGAACCAGCCATGGAAGTAGGGGAGTGGCAGACAGAATTAGAGCCAAGGGAAGGTCAGGCCAGAACCTTGCCCCTGGCTTTGCTGCCACTGGACCCTGTCAGTGCTACATTCTCACTTGTTCTTCAGTGATTTTCCAGCCGCCTCTGTGTTTGTCACACCCTCTCAAGAATCAAAGTTAATGGGAGCAAATGACTGGCCAAGTAAGTGCCTTCCTGCAGAGAAGCAGGAAGCAGAAGGATCTGGCCTCTTTTGCTGTGGAGGCTGGGCCCCTGCGCCCCCGGCCCTAGTACTAAAAAAAAAAAAAAAAAAAGACATACATCTGTTATAACATCTATTGATTCCTTATGGTTATAGGATCATTTTTTATTTTCCGAATGGTTGAAATAACGTGTATACAGTGGAGGCTGTTAAATTTTGGCCCATATATAATTGGGAAGAGCTGGAGAAGGCCATATATTTCCTGAAATTGTATGCAGAACTTTGCTATATGTGCATTTTGCATTTCTGGGGCATGGGAAGGTCTATAGTTTTTGCTAGATTCTCCAAGATGCCCACAGTCTACAAAAAGTTAAGAAATACTACCTGGAATGCTCTACATAATTACTTCCTCCTTGTGAAATTTCATTTCATTTGTCTGTATTGTCGCTATTTACTACCTTCGTCCACTAGGTGGTACTGTTGTATGCACTTTCAAACATCACTCAAGCTTTATGGGTACGAATGAAAAGCCACAGCGGTTTAAAAGGAAAGTTCTCAACATCATTTTAGGGTTGGAAGTAATTTTACAAATCACATGCTTCAATCCGATGCCCAAACAGTTTAGAGAGAGGGTTGCCAGAGCCAAGCCTTTGGAAAAGTCAGAAGGGGAAGGAAGGAGCACCTGGAACTGGGCTCTCCTCCTCCAACCGCAGCGAGATTTAAGGGTGGGCTCCGGCTGCAAGGGACGGGTGACGGTGCTGGTTGTGGACTTTAGATGCTTTGACTTGAGACATTTGTATATTTTAGTTAGAATCATGACTTAAACTCTGTTCCTTCCCCCCTGAGGGATTGCAGGCCAGGCTCAGGAGGTCCTTGGTTAAGGAGAAAGCGTGTGCAGGCCCTTGCTGTGACTGACTCTCCCCATCCCCTTGTCTGGCCTTACCATTATGTGCACCGTGTTCTTTCCAGAGCCAAAGGTAACCCTGTGAGCGTGTGTACAAGACGGACTGATGGCACACAAGGGACATGCTCTCAATATTGGTGTTTGCACTCACCACCCGTGAAGAGAGAGAGAAACCCAAGTTAAATGGGGAGACCGCGCCAGAAGAGCGGCTGGGCAGTTTCTCTGTGGCAGCTCGTGGGCGCGCCAGCAAAGCAAGGCACAGAGGAGCCATGGCATGTGCTCAGGGCCCGCCGCTTTAGAGGATAGTCCTTCCAAACTTCTCCCCCCCAAAGAGTCTTGAAGCACTTAAGTCTTCAAAAGATGTGCTATTTCTTTTTTTCCCTCCACTTCTATGTTCTCTGCATTCCTTGGTCCTTTCTGATTTTGGCAATATCCTCAGGCACACCCAGCCAAGACAGGAAACAAAGCCCTCACCATTCACACCTCTGCACCTCAGCTAACAATATTGGATCAACAAAGCACCCTTTTACAGAGCACCCTTTTTGTTTGCAGTGGTACACAGACCTAACTGTATCTAAAGCTCACTGTTCTGTCTTAATTTCAGTAAGCAATTGTGAAGGTCGCTGTGATGAATAGCTTGTGTCTCCACAGATCCACTCTCCTTTGTGCCCAGGATGCTGACTTTTATGTCCTGACTTCCAGCGGGTTTGGCCAATGGGAACACCAGCAAGAGATGGGAAGGTGAGAGGACACAGAACTGGAGAATTTATGTCCGTCCGTCTCTCTCTGCTGGGTCACTGGGCGGGTAGGCTGTGTCCTTTATCCTCTGCTGAAGGCCGTAGCTCCTGTCAGACAGCCCTCCCCTGCTGGCTTCCAGTTCCTTCTTGTTGCTTCCCTTGCTCCCTCAGGCCAAGGGTGTCTGTGGCTTCCTGCTAGGGCTAGTCACAGGGCGCTTCATTCTCCCTGGTTGTTTTCCTGGGCCCTGTCTCCTCCCTTCATTAAAAATCTCTTTATTGTTTCAATAACAAACCCTGACCCATGAAGCTGGAGACTTCACTGAATTTGTATATTATGAGTTTCCTTGTAAACATCTATTTCTGATGCTAGATTTATAATGTGTATGAATTTTCAACCTGAAACATTAATGGCCAAGTTTTATTAGATTTAGTTTGAAAACATTTAACTGAGTGCCAGGCGTGACGTGAGTCTCTCATGGTATTTGATTCTTATCACAACCCTCTAAGTTGATCCAAGGTTTACAAAAACAATTAAGTTGAAAGTTTTTAGGCATTTACAAATAGTTGAACATTGACATTTTTAGTGTGTGTATTTGTATGTGTGTCTTAAAACATTATTATAAAATCCATTATTTACTGCTGGTCATAGTTTCTATGATAAATGCCATGATATGTTACCAAGACGTACCTTCAGGGAGGACTTACTCCCCGGACACTGGGTGGGCTGCTGGCCCAAAGCACAGGGGTGCCAGACCCTTGTGGGAAGTGTCTGAGCTGAAGAGAACTGCCTTGCCCAAGTCCTGTCCCCTCCCCAGGGTGGCCCATCCCTGGTGTTGATTGATATTTAGCGTATAAATTAGTGGTCCCCAACCTTTTTGGCACCAGGGATCGAGGTGGGGGGGCAGGAGGTGGAGGTCGGGTGAGCTTTGCTCACGGTCTGGTTCCTAACAGGCTGCGTGCGGACCGCTGCAGGTCCGAGGGCTGAGGGTCGGGGACCCCTGGCATAAAGGCTTGAAACAACGCTGAAGAGTCATCCCAGGTGCAAGACTTCCGGTCGAGAGGGCTGAGATCTCCACCGAGATTGGACTGTGGCTCATGGTCTCCCTCTGCCCGGCTCTGCTTTCATTGCTTCCCGGTTTTAGCTTTTATCACAAGAACACTCCTGCATGACACTATCCTTCCAGAGTTGGACCTGACCTGTGACATTTGGTGCCAGGAGTGATCCAAGAAAGCAGATGCTGGGATAGAATTTTGGACCTGAATTACGCACCACCTGGTTGAAAACGAGGACTCTCGTGACAGGTGGTGAATAGAGTGCAGACAGGCCCTGGTGGCAGGTAGCACGGCCGTTGTTAAAGCCTTTGCCCTGCTTGAGTTACGTGACCGACTGCCCACTGTGGGTGGACGAGAGGGGACAGTGCTGGGCTGGCCTGGGCAGTGTGCTTTGCAGCTGGGGAACAGGCAGGGCATCATGATAGAGAGTCAACAGAACTGTGTGGGGGGCGGGATGGGAGTTCATTAAAGAAAGGGATGGTGAGGTGTTCAGTGCAGGTGGAGATGCAGCCCTTGTTTCCAAAGTCCTTGTGTGGTCTATCACACTCTACTTGACCTGGACTGTCTTTCTAAACTGTGTCCCCTCCACTCCCCTCAACCCTGCCTCCCAGGTTTCTAGGCAACACTCACCTTCTTGCTGTTCCTTAAATAAGTCAACATTTCATTCCTGCCTCTGGGCCTTTGCACCTGTTCTCTTTCTTTGGGAGGCTTTCCACCCCATCTTACCGTAGTCACGCCATCACTATATTTGGTTGTCTGCTCAAATGTCACTCCAGAAAGTGCTTCCCTGACCCCCTCCAGGGTCACTGTATTTATCTTACTCTTTACCTGGCTTAAAATTTCTTCATAGAAGCAAATTGCATTTGAAATTAAATTGTTTTTATTTGTTACTTTATATCATCCATTGAATATGAGCCCACAGAAGAAGAGCGATGCCTTTTCGGCGCTGTATCCATAGCCTCAGCGCGGCGGCGTAGGCCGTGGCAGGTGCTGTGTGATGATTCCTGAATGAATATGGAGTAGGTGGGAAAATAGAGACGCAGAGTTGGGAAGGGTTCGCTTTGACTGGAGAAAACAAGGGCAGAAGCTTCATGGAGGATAAAGATTTTGAAATGGACATTGAAGAATGGGTAAAGTTGACAGGCAGAAATGGAACAGTCCAGGTCGGGACTTTTGTGGGGAAAGGCATTTCTGTGGGGCAGACATAGGAGTGGTCCGTTGAAACAAGAGTTACTGGGTGGTCCGGTAACCCAGGCCCAGGTATTTTGGGGCATACTTTGGTCCAGGTTTAGTTGCTAAGTAGCATCTAACCATAGAGTTTATATTCTGAAAAAGTACTGCTGCTGCTCTTAAGTTGTTTCTTACTACATATTGTGCAAACTACTCATTTGTTTCTGATTTTAGTTCACACTAATTTACCTGCCTCTTCACCACACCAGTTAGTTGATGCTTATCCACAGTGCCTGCAGGTTAAATAGTTAACCTCCATGTTACTTCTGTGTTCTTATAGGGTCCTAGCATAATGTAGAGAAGGCCAAGACTCCTACTACGTGGGTGGCTGATGAGGCAGTGAGTGATGTGATGTGTCAAGCTTGTGTCAAAGGTTCACGTTTTGACCAAAGTCTCACAGTGACTATCAGAAGAAGTTTTAGATATTTGCATTTTTGGTATCTTCTTGTTGACATTCAATTGAATATAGGTCTGCTGATTTAAATATACAATATTTAATCAATATTTCTATGAATATTTGATAAATAATCAGGTATTTAAATATTCAAATTAGAGACTGTTAAGGAAAGGTGGTAGAATGAGGGTTGGTTTGCCTTGTTTCTCTCTCTGAAACCTACAGAAATAAGCAGAAAGAACCAAATACAGAAGAAAAAAAAGTATCTAATGAAAGTAGGAAACAGCTCAAGTCCACACAAAATATCTTCTAGATACAACATCATTTGAACCCAACTGAAGACAGTTGCTCAGAGCTGACTCCTGTATTCTCTGATACTGGGAAAGAAACAGATTTCAAAATGTCAGTCAGTGGATTAAAAAGAGCTCCACTAGTAACCTTTAACTTGATACAGTAAGGAATGATCCTGTGGGTGGATCGAGGACTAGGGAGGACCTTGACTGGTGCACATTTCTATTCCAAAAAATGGCAAGGAGGATCATACTGAAAGGGAACATGCGCCTTTACAAACTTTGTTGTTTCGGACCTACTCTTGGACTAGTGTAACTTTCAGGATGGCCAGGATCCTAAGACAGTAGCCTCACAGAACCAATATGTTTACCCAGCAAAGGATATTTATCGGTTTTGAAGGAAAAGCATTTATATTAAGCCTAGCTTTCTATGGAAAAGCCAAAAAAAAATACCCCAAAACCTCTATGAGAGGAAAATAGAGGTTGTGGCACAGATGTTCTAAAACAAGTGATTTTGACAGTAAAATAATCAAGAAAGAAACAAATTTTGAATCTTTGGGACTACTCAATGCTATTATATCTTGAGGAAACACTCCTGGTTTTGAACATAGAGAAAGGGAAAAAGTGGGAAATATTAAAGTCATTTTCACACATGCATGGTTTACTCTACTTCTATTTGATTATTGTTTCTCTGTAATAAATGTTAGATATTTGTGGCATTAGTTGTCTGCAACCTAAACACTTTTTCATACTAAGTAAGAAAAGGAATTGGTGAAGCAAATTTGGAGCTTTTCCCAAGATTTCTGTAGATGAAGTAATTTCTGTTTTCTGTAGCCCAAGGTGGTTAAGAGTTGACTGGAGGTAAATATTACTTGAAAAATCTTTGTTATTGAGTGATTTCTTTTTCTACTTCTGGGATTTCTAATTTACGCAGGTTACCAGCTGTTCCTTACCATTATTTCCTATAGTGTTCTGGTAGTCCAAATACAAAGTATGTATTTATGACTCTGCTTTTTACTTATCTGTGTGACTTGGGGCACATTTCTTAATGTGTTCAGGTTTTGCCTTGGTAAAATGCAGACAATACAGAACTCATAAGATTGTTGTGAGGATTCAACGAGATATCATGGTTCAGAGTCTGGAACTGAGAGGGCATCCCAATGATACACTGTTGTTTCTTTTGCAACCACAAGAGCTCATAAGGAATGAGATGTGATAACGCCCAAAACAATGCTTCCTTTGCTGAAGACTTCTTCCCTGCTTGGTAGTAGCCTACCCATGGCAGCTGTTACATTACTCTATATCCTGAAAATTAGTGTAGCATAGCATTCTTCTGGATATTTTATGGATGGAAATAATTATAAATTTTATTTTTGGTTCAGATAATGGCCTCTGAGCATATGGAAGTCTCCTAATTCACTGGCAACGAGTTCATAAACTCTGTTGGATCTACAGCGGTGAACCTACAGTACACATCCTCTGGGCATTTTTGGACAGATTTTTACTTGGTGATAATTAATAAATTAATAATTGGTGCTAAGACAATTTAATGTATCATGCCAGGAGAAGCAGAAATAGCAAGTAAGAAATGCATGTTTCTATAAGGGGCATGCTATTAGAACAAAAGAAAAACTTGAAGGGTGACTTGACCTTGGCCCCCAGCCACTTCTGATGGTAAAATGAGTGTCCCTCATTTAAACACTGATTACCAATGCTATGGAAGTTACTATGCCTTATTAGAATGGTGGTATGATGGGAACTCTTGAATTATTAATGATTAATTATTAATGATTAGTGCTTAAGTATTAAATTCATGCAGAATGCATCTGCAGCCTTGTAAGGAAAAGTGGTGCATGTACTGTCTTTGAAAAACGATTGATGTTGAAAGTTATATTCTTCCACATGACTGCTCTCCTTTAGTAAAGAAGATCTCTTTGTACAGTCTGGTCATTATTCTCAGTGATTTGCCCAAAGTTCCGTACAATCATGGGCAGCCAATACACTGCTTTTTAAAGAGCTTCTTCAAGTTATTTTATAATAAAACTTTTGTTGTTATTGTTATTATTATTACTATTGTTACTTAATGTCCAGGGGTCGACAGTCTTTGTCAGAGATGGTAGGTTGGAGTGCCCTTCAGATAGAGTCATGTCCAGAGGATGAGGCTGTCCTAGAAAAATGGTACCTCTGTCTTCATCAACGTCCTTGGAAAATGGAGAAAGGGGTAGGATGGTGCCAGAATACTGATTTTGTGCCTTTTCTTTCTTTCTTTCTTTCTTTCTTTCTTTCTTTCTTTCTTTATGTATGTATGTATGTATGTATGATAAACTCATAAGTGTGATCTGAGGCCATGTGAAGGCTGGTTTCCCACTGCCTAGTCAACATCTTGGTTGGATGTCTCAAAGGACACTTAAATTACCCTGTCGAAAGCTGTACGAAGCTCACTATTTGGACTCCCTGCCGTGCCCGCCCCTCCACCACCCTGCCCTGTGTTCCTGTTGTTGGGTTTCCTAACTCAGCAGGTGCCACCACCCTTCACTGAGATGCATATGCCAGGAAGTGGGGATGTTCTTAGTCTGGATGCCCCCCTGCCGCTGCAGCGCCCTCTGCCCAATTGACCATGTTACCTCTTCATGTCTTTCAGTTCAGTTTGTTTCTCTCCCTCCTCACTGCCACTGCCCCTAAAAAGCCATCAGCGTGTCTCACCTAGAGGACTGCAGTAGCCATCCAGCTGGTCTCTCCATTTCCGCTTTCCCTTCCAATCTACTCCCTGCAACTCAAGGGACCATTTAAAACCTGATTGAATCCCACCACTGACCTACTTAAAGTCTTTGCGCTTGGGACGTGGCCTGTTTGACCTGGGCTCTGCTTATCTCTCCAGGGTTGTCTGAAAACCTGCTCCTCATTTGTTGCATACTGTCTTCTTAGAAGCCTTCATCGGTGATTGCTCCTACCCATAAGGCCTCACCTCCATGAACTCCTTCAGACCACAGATCAGAGCTTACCCCTGGAAAGCCTTCTCAGTACTTCGGGCTTAGTCAGATCCCCGTTCCGTGCTTTGATTGCACCAGGGACTTTGCTTGAACATCCATCACTCGTAGACATGTGCCTGTTTGTTCAATACTGTTCTGTGCAGGACCCAGCCTGGTAGGTGCGCTGTTGGACTCTGCTGCCTGGGACTCTGTAGCCTTTCCCCATTATTTATACATTGATTTCTTAGTTCCATTCATGTTTCTTTTCCTATGTGTCATCTTTAGGATTGGGTTGGGGGAGGAAGGAAAAGCCTATGATAATTAGCCATCTTGCCAGGACAGGGAATTCCCTATTTATATTCCCTATGATTTTTATGATTAAAAGTTTAGTGGCTTTGGTATAGTACATCTTATCGATGTGCCACAATGAGACATCCACGAAGGCAAGAAAACTAAACTGCAGTATTTCGGATCATATATAGGGTTAAAATGATCTGAAAAGCAAGGAAGTGATTACTGTAGAAGTCAGGATAGATGTTATCTTTGTGGGAAGGGAAGGGGTTGTCATTTGGAAGGGACAGGTTGGGGTCTTCTGAAGTGTGGCAAATTTTTTGTTTCTCGACATGGATGGTGATCAGAATGGGCTACATAATTTTTGGAGCCAGTACAAAGTGAAAATGCGGAGTCCCCGGTTTTCAGAATTATTAAAAATCTCGAGGCGGCGGCAGCAGCTCATTAAACCAAGCGTGGAGCCCTTTGGACAGCAGACCCTGCGCTCCCGCACAGGTTGTAGGCCCGGCAGGTCCGCCCCTGCGGTGACCGTGGGAGTGCGCCCTCTGCGGTCATTTATTAAGCTGCACATTTATGTGCATTTCTCCTCTGCATTGCTGTGTTTCACAATGAGAGGTTAAAATAATTGAATAAAATGAGGTCTCACAAATGACAAAGGATTCATTAAAACTCTATATGATTACTTTGAGGAACTAACTATTAGGAAAAGGTAAAAGGGCAGAAAATATAAACAAAAAGTCAAACATATGAATAGTAGAAGGAACTGTGGTAATACCTGTATAATAAATAGGAGGCTCCACAGGAGAGGAAAATTAAACAAAGTAATACCTATTTTAAAAAATAGTAACTGAACATAAGAGTGCATGTAATCTTTCAAATTAGTGTTTTGAGTTTCTTCAGAAGTGGATGGATCTGGAGATTATTATGTTAAGTGAAATAAGCCAGTCAGAGAAGGAAAATGCTATATGATTTCACTTATATGTGGAATCTCATGAACAAAATACACTAACAAACAAAATAGAAACAGACATAGATGCAGAGAACATACTGACAGCTGTCAGAGAGGAGGGGGTTGGGGACTGGATAGAAAAGATGAAGAGATTAAGCAAAAAATATCAATAAAAAACCCCTCACAGACACAGACAACAGTGTGGTGATTACCAGAGGGAAAAGGGGGTGGGGGAGGTAGGAGGGTAAAGGGAGTAAATGGTGATGGAAGGAAACCTGACTTGGGTGGTGAGCGCACAATACAACACAGATGATGTGTTATAGAATTGTATATTTGAAACTTACATAATTTTATTAACCAGTGTAACCACAATACATTTAATAAAAGTTAAAAAGGAAATAATAACTGAGAATGTTCCAGAATGAGAGAAAAGTAGAAGAAATTCATAGAGTACACCATAGGATAGATAAGAAGAAACCTACACCTAACTATACTATCATAAAATTTAAGAACAACTAAGGACCAGAGAAAATTAAAGCTTATAGAAAGGACAAACAGATAATTCACAAGGGAACAAGAATAAAATTAATGCTAAGTTTCTGTTCAACTACTTGGAATGCAAGAACATGATGAAGTACTGTCTTCAAGTGTTAAAGGAAAAATTCATTAACCTTAGAATTTTATTTTTATCTATACTAGTTCTAAAACTTTTTGATCTCAGAACTTCTTTACATTTTTAAAAATAATTGAGGACTCAAAAGAGATATTGTCTATGTGGATTATGTCTATCAATAATGTATTTGATGTGAAAACTGAGAAAAATTAAAAATAATTTTATTGCTTTATTTAAAAATTAGTACTTACATTTTAACATTATAAATAGCATACTTTTATGAAAAATCATTATATATTTCAAAACAAAATAGCTGTAGTGAGAGGAATGACCTTGTAATTACTTGACCCTACTTGAGACTTGATCTGTGGGAAATGCTGTATCCCCAAGGCATTTGTCAAGAAGAAGCAGTAATTGTTTAACGACTCAGCCACTCAGCCACCTGAAACTGCAATACCAGTTGAAGCAAACAAGTCTGGCCAGAAATTTAAGAGGAAAATCTGGGAAACAAGATATGTATTGGGGGTTTTGAAGAGCTCTGACTCAGTCTTAGAAATGTGGGAGGCCACATATGTGCATATGCAGGGCTGGGAGCGCACCCAGGCCCAGGTGAGGGCCTCTCACCTCCCACTGACGTTGAGGCTCTGGGCAAGCAGGCAGTGAATTGTAACTTCTTGAGCATTGAGCAGGGGCTCCAGAACAAACCCAGAGTCCTTCCAGTCTTCTTAGAGCAGTTCTGTGGGATACAGGAAGACGCCTTACACCTAGAAAATGAGTGTTCTTTTGGTGGTCAAGAGAGAAGGTCTGAACCTATCCAGCTCTCTCTGCCCTTTCTCCAGATCCCACCGAGTGATGACTTCGTTTGTTTCTCTCTCGGCCTGCATGTTTTCTAAGGCAGTTCTAGACGCTTGTGAAGTACGGATGTGACTGAGGACGCTGGGTTGTCTTCTGAAGCACACCCCAACACAAAGCTTTGTTTCCACTAAACAGTAACATCAGGAAACAAAAGCAAACAAGTAAAACAAAGCACCTAATCTGTTTTAAAGCGTCAAAATGTGCTCCGGGGGGAGTAGACAGTATTGCTTTAAAAATAAGATCAAGAAAAATAAATAGCACTGAAAGCATACAGTAAAAGAAGCCTGTTTCGAAGCGAAAGGGCTACATCAAAAACAAAAACAGAAAATCCCAGGCAATTCAGGGAGCAAAGGAAGTATGCCATTAAGCTGAGCAAGTTTTGAATTAGAAGGACTCCAACATCTGCTTGGGGAAGCTTCTCCATTTAGGACTCATAAAACTAAGCCCTGTCATTTTAAGGGTTAAAATCCTTCGGAAAAAACAAGCTTTATCAATATACGTGTCTTAAGTCACACATTTCCCTTTCACGTGGGGTGGCACTGAGGGAGTACAAGGTGTGAGAGGCCGCCACCGCTCTCTCACTAAATCGCAAATCTAAGTTGCTCATGTTTCCACGGAGTCTAAAGGACTCTTTTTTTTTTTTTTTTTAAACCCGTTATGGAGAAGGTTGTGGAGGGGGGAAAGTGGATTCATATTATTTTTTTATCTTGTTGCCCAGTCTTAGACTTGTCCTCTTTCTTAAGCATTACCATTTTTGGAGTTGAATTTAGAGTTGAGAAGCATCCTCTTCGTTCACTTCTGCTGCTTGGGTGAAGGAGCCCTGGGCATACTGTCCCCCGGAGGAATTACATCTATTTGAGACTGATGTACTTTTACAGACCCGGCACTTCAAAGCAGATGAAGCAACCAACAGAGAAATTCACGTCCTTATTCAACACTGCCATAAAGTACAAGAAAATGCTTTACAACCAGTTTAATAAAAGAAGTTATTGCTGTTTTTCAAATTCAACCAAGCACAGATATTGTGCTAGGCACTGAGCTAGATGCTTGCACATACATTATATCATTTTATTCTTAACATTATTTCCCCAAAGTTCCAATGGGAAATTAAGTGACACTGTAAGCCATTTGTGAATGAAATTGCTGCCAAACACTTAGAGGAAATTTAGAGCATTCACGAATGGTTTAATTCAATCCCAATGCTTTTCTATTCCAGTTCACCTTGTGATGCTTTGCGTCTCCTTGCATCTCCACAGAAGGTCTGAGGTCTGGGACCTTGTCAGTGTGAGCGCTGGAAGAATGCAGACGTACTTGAAATGTACAAATTTTGCAAGGACACCACGACTGATCTACCCTTGTTGAAACTTCGTTTATTACATTGAGTTAGCTAAGAAGTTTGCGTCCCATAATTTCTTTTGAAATTTATAAGCTGCTTAAAACATCCATGCCAGACGTTTGGATACATGCAATGAGATTTAATAACAGGTGGAGAAGTGAATCCCTGAAGCTTAATTCTGAGTCCTCCATTCAGATGAAATGTCGACAGGATTCTGGGGTTCCCAAGACCGGGAGCTCTGCGCCCCGCTGTAGGTTCTAGGTTTCCCAAAGGAAAGAATTAGTGAAGTAGTGAAACAGAGAACGGGCTACCCCACAGACAGCAGGGCAGCCCCCTGTTGGCAGAATTTGCTTCCTTTATTGAGGTCCATTTAATCGGAGGGGAGGGTGTTAAATGAGGGGGGAGGAATATTCAGGATCTTCCTGGGAAAGGGGTGGAGATTGCCCAGAGGAGCCTGTCTGCCATGTAGCGTCCTTATACGGGCTTTCCGCTTCTAATCGCTGCGCAGAGTTGTATTCCGGTGGGGATTGCCGCAAGGTGAAATTCGTCTCCACACTGGCTTGAGCTGGTTTCAGCTGGTTTTAAGCCATAAATCTGGTGGGAAGTGACTTTTATTGATTGCAGCTGTTCTGCCACATACCCTGTCTCTGACAGAGGGGCCAGGATGAAGATCAGGCATGTGGGGCTGTCTGGATGACTGGAACTCAGCATAGGTTTCCAGTCATATCCCAATTCTAGAGAGAAAGTGCTTTCAAAAGGCTGCAAGGGAGAGGACTTACTGCTTCAGTTTTTAACCTTTGCTCCAGCTCAAATGGAAAGGCATTTAAGCCCAGAGGTTATGACACTTCCGAGAGAGAGCCAGGGTCCAAGCCTGAGGCACGCAGGGTCCAGTACAGAGACAGGAGATGGAGAACTAGAGGTTCTGTAACTTCGCTGCCAGCGCCTTTCACCTCCCTCCCTCGGGAGCTAGGGTGAAGGTGTGGGGGTCCTGGCTCTTCTCCCTCCCCACTTCACACTGGTATAGTTTCAACTTCTTCTGAATCTTTAATGCATTTTCAGAGCGATGCCATTTCACTGTCAGGATATTTTCTGAAGAGCACATGGAGCCGTTGGAGTTCAGCTGACACCAAGAGCGGAAGCCGCCCTCATGGGGGGAAACAGGGCAGAGCATAGGTGGAGCAGGACGCCTTCGCCAGGTAGGCCGAGGTCCTGGGGTCCTGTTCTACCTCCTCCTCCTATTGGGGGTGAGGGTGCTGCCGCCAGTGCGCATGGTGGAGAAACACGCCCCCGCCCCCTGCCTGGCCCAGGGAGAGAAAGGGGTTTACAACTGGTGAAAGAGCGCTTCCTAGGACTGGTCCTTTAAATAGAAAATCAAATTCTCAGTAATGCATAAGCAAATACAGGAGCACGGCTGAGGAACTTTTATATTATAGGGAGAGGTAGGACACAGCTGTGTGTTTTATGGGTGTGTTTTATGTTGCGGTAAAATCTATATAACATACAATTTTTCATTTTAACAATTTCTAAGTGCACAGTTTGGTGGCACGAAGTACATTCACATTGCTGTGCAACTATTGTCACTGTCCCTGTCGAGACTTTTCATCATCCCAAATGTATCTCTGTGCTCATTATACAGTAACTCCCCGTCTTCCCCTTCCCCCAGGCCCTGGTGACTGCCATTCTATTTTTTTAATCTTTATGAATTTGACTATTCTAGTCATCTCATAGAAGTGGGGCATGCAGTTTTTGTTCTTTTGTGACTGATGTATTTCACTTAACATGTTTTCAAGGTCCATGTGTGTTGTGGCGTGAGCCACAATTCCCTTCCTTTTTAAGGCTGGATAATACTCCATTGTAAGTGTACACCACCGAGTGTGAGTTCATTCATCTGTCTACACTCTGGGGTTTTCCCACCTTCTGGCTACTGCAAATAATGCTACTCCAAATGTGGGCCTTCAAATACCCGTTTGGGAGCTTAGTGCTTTTAGTTTGAAAAATTGCATAATGAATATCTATAGTTAGGGTTGGAGTATTCTGTGTCTTACTTGGGTTAAGGTTTTCATCTTTGATGAGTGTCCTGGGCTGAGAGGAAGGAGGGTCTTTTCAGATGTTTGCCTGGAAAAACTGGACACAACCTGGTAGTCTGAAGCAGCGCACTGGTGAATTAATGCTACTTAAATTTTATTAAATTTTATTTTATTTTCTGATATGACCAAATCTGTCTAGGATGAGTATGCTAACAATCAACTTTAGTAAATGGTGGTTGGTTTGATTTTCCAAATCATAACTTATCTTCTCAACTTGAGCTTGCCGTGTTTTGGGTGGCAGCTCAGGTTTAAGCTTCTGAGTTGGGCCCGCCTCCAGCCTCCGTCAGGAAGTGAGGACTGTGTTTCCTGTGCTCCCTACACTTTGCCAAGAGAATGAGTTGGCAGTGATGGGAAACAATACTAGGGACTAGTTAGAAGAGCAAAGCTGAAATACAGGAAAAGTGCTAATTCTGAGTGAAAGCCCAGCAGGGAAGTGAAAGTAGAAGGCCACACTTATCAATCTATCTCCCTGCAAAGTATTTTTTTTTTTTTTTTTTTTGCGGGGAGGTTGGTGGGGGGCAGGTTTGGGGGCCTCTACCAGGCTAACTTGTGATAGAGACCTCCTATGAACTTAAGGATTTCTCTGCATTTCTGGTTAGAGCAACACTGCTTCTCTTCGGTGCAGTGTATTCATTTTGCTGTCTTCAGAAGAATTAAGACCTTAGGCATTTGCTTCTGGCTTACAGTGACTGGAGAGACTGCGCTGCTAGTTTCTCATCCAGGTCGGTCCGCCCTGACCGACTGCACTGTAAACTAGACCGTCAGAGTCGCAGTGGCCACAGTCAAAACGCCTCAGAAATTAAAAGATACTTAAAGCAAAAATGATGCTAAATGATGAAAAGATGAAGAACGCTTTCTGGAATTAATCTAATTATTCCTTGTAGTTTTATCTTAAGAGTAAAGAGTTACATGTACCTGTTATTAATCAAGAGAAAGGTCCATTTAAAAGCTAATAAGTGGCATACGTGATAAAAGAACATCTCCAATATTGAATAGGAGAACATTTCAAAGAAAAAGGTAGAAGGAATATTTACATATAAGAGCCATAGAAAATATGCACACACTTATGGCTGTCAAATGTGAGTGTAACTGCAGCCGTATTCTTAAAAATATCTCTGTTTTGCTTTTTGTCTTTTTTTTACATGCAGCCTGAGGAACTCACATGGCTGAGGGTAGGGCTGAAGATCTAGAATTGTTCCAGTAGGAACATAAAGAGAAAGAAAAACATAGTATTCATTTCTGCCATTTCAAACAGGATTTTACACTAAAGCAGTAGACTTGCAAGGCAGACTTGAGGAAGAGACAATTTTCTCAAATTTTAAGTGTATCAAAACCAAACAGGGAGGATTTGGATCTGAGTATCATCAGTGTTTCCTCCAGAAAGGTGGACAAGAATCCTCATCATCTAGGATTGCTGTTCCATAAGCCCAGTTGCCCTGTAAGGATGGAATGAAATCCTCTTTCCTGAGGGACTGTGGATAAAGGGGAAAGGAGAGAAGCAGAGGAGGGAAGAGGGAGAGACCTCTCCACCTCTCCTCTCAGGGCTAAAATATATTAAATAATCAGGAGGGAATTCAGAATCAGGGAGCTGAATTCCTGATTGTTATTTTGGTGTTGAGGGGAGGGGATTATTTGTAAGTCAGCCCCTAATCAGTGACAGAGTCCACATCGGATTAAACTTGGTGACTCAGTAGATTTAGGTGTAAAGCAGGGGCAGGGGGCACTAAGCTTAGCTTTCCCACTCAAACTTTGCCTAAGGGGTGGCCTAGACAGTATTCTCTAGGAAGCTTCCAATATTCTCTAGGAGAGACACAACATTTTGCTAAGAGTCTTGCTGAACAATTTGTCTGGGTTGGGGTGGCAGGTCAGGGTACATGGTGGTGTAGCCGAAGGTTCAAGGCAGAGCCCCTGGGCCAGGAGACATGCAAGACTTCCAGGGACCAAGTAAGTCCGTGAGCACTGCTAGGCTTAAAACAAGCCAAAGACACCAAGCACAAATGATCTGAGGCGCTGACTTGTGGTGTAAGTGCCTGCAGAGAGAGGAACACCCTGTCCTACGAGGGTGGTTGATGTAGAGGTAGGAGGAACGAGATAACACTACCCAGATCATGGACCTCGTTCTCCTCCCCATGTGTGTGCACCCTAGTTGAGGGCTTGGGTGGCGGATGGGAGAGTTTCTTAAAGCCTGGCCTTGGTCCCCACCTGGCAACCCCCAGTAAAAGTCTGGTTATATCCCCCGTAAGATCCAGGCCAGGGGCTCTGCCTCACCATCTTCAAAAGAGATGCTACTTCAAAGTATGCTCGCAGACAGATTACTACATTGAACTAAAATGTAAATATTTTCTCTCTGTTACTAGCTGGTGAGTGTTTGTGAGCACCATCAGAGCAACCAGAGGCCAGATTTAAAAAAATGCACATTTTCTCTGCTCATCTGAGTGAAGGGTGAGAAATCTACAGCTCCAGTAAATCAATAAAACACTAAAAAAAACCCCCAACAACTATGTAGCATGTCAAATGATAGCCACAACAAATTAAGGTCAGAAAACCCTTGTGATGATTTTGACATTTTGAAATTTAGAAATGCATTGAGGAAATGCTATAAACCCTGGGGGTTGGTTCTGACCGGCATGTGTGAGACAGGGAATGAAAACTACTCTTTCTGAGGCCTGTGGGTATAGAGGTGAGAGCAGAGGCTCCAGGCTCAAGTCCCCACTCCCCCGTTTCCTGCCCTGGAACTGGGGCGAGCTGCTGGGCTCCTCAGTGTCCTCATCTGAAAGGAAGGATCGAACAGCTTCACAGGGTGGTTTTCAGACACATGAATTAATATGTGTAAACTGCTTAGTAAGTGTCCATAAATCTCACTCTCATTTAAAAAATGGGCACTATCTGTTGCCTTGTGTGAAATCATAAACTCGAGGAAACTGCCTAGGAGTAGATGAATCACAGGGGCCGGTTCGAGGGGCTTCTCCGCCGGGGCTGCATTTTGAGTGTCCTGGGTCTGTACACTTGGCAGCAGCTTTATTCTAAATTGGCAGTTCTTCAGTTGATGATGAATCATTATCTCACCTCGTTAGAAAAGAGCAGAAAAAGACTATGATATGAATGGGTCATTAACAAGAATCCCATTGTATTTTATCATATTAAATGCCACTTTCAGAGTCAGTATAAGATCATAAGCCATAAAAACCAGTTACAAATTAGCTTAGTATCTATATTTTTAAATGTTGCAGTAGAGCTCATCTGATGGCTAGGTAAAATTGCCCCCAATATTTAAGTGTTCCCTGTAATTTACTTTGTGTTCCTTACTCATAAATCTGTCTAGATCTTTTTAAAAAATCCATTGTCATGATATCTTAAAGGTAATGGGTTCCTTCAGTTTTTGCCCACATTGCTAAGCAGAAATTCCTTATTTGTAATAAAACCACCTCTCTCAAACACAAGTTTTGCTTTGGGTTTTTTTGTTTTTTTCTTTTTCCTTTGGTATTTTCTCAGACAAAAGAGATGAGAAAAATGATGTTTCAACTTTCACAATGCATACTCATTTTTAAAATGACATAGTTTGAAAGTGACCTGACAAATGAAATAGATTATTTACAAAAACACAGGAAAAACTGTTCTTTCTACTCTAGTAAAAGCAGGTGATTTCTTGAAATGGCTGCACACTGCCCCTCCCTGTGAAATCCAAAGCCCTCTCCCAAGAGTTAAAGTTTGGGGATTGTTGTCTTGGACGCGTCTTCCCTGCTTTTCTGAAGCGTGGTTAAGTACAGCACCTAATGTGGATATTGTGGTCCTTCTTCCCACTGGGGAATTAAGGAAACAAACTCTAGATGAATAGGAGTTTTGCATTTACATACTAAGTATACTTCATGGGAAGACTGAACTGAAAAATCAGCTGTATGTGTTGGCAGATCATTCTCCCTGTGTGTGTTGCATTTCTGCATATCTTGTGAGCATAGGCCCTGAGTGACTTCGTTTGGGGCTATCTTTTCAGTGATGTTTGTATAGCAAACAGCCTTGGGGAAGAGAGAGAGGGTGTCCTTCTGGAACACAGGGTGAGCATGCTTACTCTCCTTGTAAAAGGCTGGGTGTCTGCAACATCCCACTGTGGGAGCAGGCGCCCCTGGACTCCCTCTACATTGCCTTTTGGAAATGGGCTCCGGGAAATGACCAAAGAAAACGCCGATGCTCTCTCTGGCAACTGCTCTTGACCCTGAGCCAGGAGTTTTGTGTCTTCTGTCAGGATCCATAAACTGTGGCAGTCTGAGAGCAAAAGAGGAGTGGGGTTTGAAAGGAAAGTTGGGTGCAATGACCTGAAAAGGAAGGGATGGATGCTGGGCACACAATGACCAGATATCTTCTACCATCTTTCATATACTTTCATATCTGTGGTCCTTCGCTGAAGTATTTTCTTGTTACTGGCTTTCCTTGCCCACGTCCCAGTCTTTACTCAAGTGTAAGCAAGTCTCTCCAGCCCAGGAACTGCAATGAACCTCTTGGTGTCTCATTTCTGGAAAAATGCATTGGATTAAGTATTGTTGTTGATGAATTTGATCTGTGTTCTCTTGTGTCCTCTGGCTACAAGATCTTGGAGGCTATGACATCCGGGATTTATCAATATCTGTAGCAAATATTAAAGTATAATGTAAAAAGTCTTATATATTAGATAAATATATATTAAATATATATATATTAAAATTTGCTATGGTAATAAATAGCTTATTACTGGTGTCAAGATTATATTGTGGGAAAATCACTCAGTAACATAAGATTCACATAAAATTACAAAATCTGTCTTTTGATAATATGTTCTGGGCTTTCAGCTCATGCAATTACTTTTGGCTGTGTCCTTGTTGAGAATGTTAAGATTTAGTGTGAGGAAAGATGCATGCTGGGAAATATTTTTACCTAAAATATTTGACTAGAATGTGGGCAAATTTGATAAAAAATTAATAAGGAGAATGGAAAGATATGTGAGGGTTTTAATATGCAAGAGCTGCTTCAACTATGTGTGTGGCTCAAGGTGGACTTCTGTTTGCACAAGAGAAGCCTGACATCCTCCTGAATGCACTAAGTCTTCAAGGCGATGCTCTGCACTAAGATTCTCTCTGAGATCGTGGTCCTCATTTGAAAACATTTCACATTAATTCTCTTAAAGTATGAAAAATGTGTATGTATCTTTTCCATATTCATATCAAGATTCCTTCAGAATGTCATCCCTTCTTTTTCTTCTGTGCAATTAATATTTTATAGACCTTAAAGGTTTAAATATTTAATCATTTCTTTTAGAGAAATACTTTGAAAATGATATATAATTTCAATGCGTACAAAGCTTTACCCAAAGGAATTAACTCCAAAGCGATTTGCCTTTGCCTTTGGCAGAGATGTGTATCCTGAGGCAAGGACTGGCAAGTCGGTAGATCTCTAGGGTGAGACAGTTCCTGAGTTCCTAGAAGCACGATCAAAGGGAAAACTAAACCAAATATTCAGTAGGGTATCCTTTTGTTTTACTTTAATAAAATGACTTTATTTTATTAAGAGAAACCACAAGGAAAAGTTTGAGTTTTAATAAACAAACATGAAAAGTAAACTGGAGAGTTTTGGACTTGAAGATTAGTGAAAATACACAGAAACAAAGACCCCCTAGGAAAGCAGCGGCTCCCAAACGCCGCTGCACATCGGAGCGACCTGGGGGGTGTTCACAAACTACCGCTGCCTGCTTCTCACGTTTACACGGGCAGTTTAGTCAGCAAGGGGCGACACCAGGGAACTGCCGTGTCAGAGAGTGTTTCTTCAAGAAGATGCTTCATGATCTGTGACAGGTTTTGAAAGATATTAATTACTCGTAGTGGGCTCAATGGTGGCCTCCCAAAAGATATGTCCATGTCCTATGTTACCTTATTTGGAAAAAAAGGATCTTTGCAGGTGTAATTTAGTTAAGGATCTTGAGTGAGGAGATCATCTTCGATTATCTGGGTGGCCTCTAGATCCGATGACAAGGGTCTACATAGAGGGAAGTGGAGGGAGATCAGACGGAGAAAAGAGGAGAAGGCTGTGTGACCACGGAGGCAGAGACACCCCACCCCCGCCTTTACCCCTTCTGAGTTCTTGTGGCTGGACTAATTAAAACTGACATGCGCACAGATTAAAGGAGAAAACCCATTTAATATGTACACATGGGAGATCATAAATGGTGCTCAAAGAAAAGATAGAACCAGCCAGCTTTTTATATTTTTCTTAGACAAAAGAAATAACAAATTAGTGAAGATTCAACAGAACGAAAAAACAGGTTTGGGTGCTCATTAGGAAGAAATCTAAACAGAAAGAGGGCTTGGGTAGTAAATTAGTAAAAAATAACAAGGTTTGTTTATACAGGTTTCTTGGTTCTGGATTCCTTAACTCTAGAAATAAAGGTGTCTCTCTCAACCCCCTTAAAGCAAGGATGGTGCCTTCCAGGGGAGAGATTTATTTCCTGCATTCAAGTAGACAAAGGACAGTCAACACATCCTTCTTGCTTTGGCTACTTTTTCAAGAAAGTTTAATACGAAATAATCAAGGTACCGTTGTGGGATATTTTGGGGGTGGACTGCCCTGGGCCTTGACAAAATGATATCCCTACAAGCCCAGGAATACCGAGAGTCGCCATAAGTTGGATAGGCAAGGAATGGAATCTCCCCCGGAGCCTCTGGGGGGAGCGTGGGCCTGCCAACAGCTTGATTTCAAACTCGTGGCCTCCAAAACTGTGAGAGAATAATTTCCTGTCACTTTAAGTCCCCCAGTTTTTGGTGATTTGTTATCATAGGTCTAGGAAACTAATGCATTACCCAATGCTGCCGTAGCAGCAGAGCAGAGGCTAAAATCAGGGGTGAACTTGATAAATTCTAGCTTCTTGACCCACATACATCATAGCCAGAGGGCAGCTTTGAAATTCAGGTTCCCACTGTGGAGAGTTGGGCTATCACAGCTTGGCAGGCCACTGTTTGCTAAAGGGAAACCTCCTCTGCCTCAGAGATTCTTCATCTTTGTATCATTTAGGACTTTTTCGGTCGGGACAAAAAAAAAAAAAGTCCAATTGCCTTCCCCAAACTGGTGATGACATGACTGACTGGAAGATCCTAGTGGAATGCTCAAAAACTTAGTTAGGAGATCAAACAGGGGAAACGGGATAGTTTCTTTTCATCTGTTAGCTCTGGGTTCCATTCGCAGACAAGTTGTGTCTTTTGGGGGCAAGATAGAAGCAGCTGAGGATCTTATGTCCTCACAACTGCAGTGGCCCCTGTCTTGGTGCTTCGTCATGGTTATAAGGTCAGATGCTGATCACTGAACCCAGGGCTGTGGTCAGTGGAATCTCTATGCATTCACTGGCTTAGGCTGGTGTGGAGATCAGGTGAATCTGCATATGGCTGCTGTTTCTGAGTGTTTGCTTCTATCTCAAAGCTAAATTTTAATGATTAGGGCCCTGATTTGTTGCAGTTTACTCTTATGGATAGACTACCTATTTCTAGTATTTTAGTCTTGCTGGTCTTCACCAATTAGTATTCAGAAAGTATTTTTTGGACATGGATTCAGCTTTTTTCTTTTTTAAGATTTCACATGTAAGTGAGCTCATCCAGTATTTGTCTTTGTCTGACTTAATTCACTTAGCATAATGCCCTCAAGATCCAACCACGTTGTAAAAAAAAAATGACAGAATTTCCTTCTTTTTTATGGCTGAAACATATTCTCTTAATATTTTGAAGCCATTATCCAATTGTCATCAAGCTTTCAGTGTTTCTGTGAAGTTATGATGACATTTTGATTTCTTACCCTTTGTATATGACATTTTCCCTCTCTGGAGGCTTCTACTTGCGCGAGCCTATTCTATATAAAAATTCATGTCATTTAGCTCTGGGAAATTTTGTTGAATTATTTCTGTAATAATTTCCTTTCTTATGTTTTCTGTTTTTTAAAGGAGACTACTTTAAGTTAGAGACTGCACCTTCTAAATAAGTTCTCTAAGTGCCTTTTCTGTCCTGGTTTCTATCTTTTTATAGTTTTGCTCTGTTTTCTAGGGCATTTTCTCAATTTTACTATTTTCCAACCCTCTAGTGATCTTTTTAATTTTGGCTCTCTTGTTTTTAATTTCCAAGTTCTCTGTTGCTTTAAGCATTTCTTTCTTGTTCCTTGAAGTAATCTCTTAGGATCTCAATGATATTTTTATGAACTTTTCCCCCTGCTTTTTATTTTATTTTTGCTCCGCGGCCTTTCTTTTGTCTTGTTTGCTTGTTTTGGTCTTATTTGCACATTAGACACTTTGCCCCAAAGCTTTTCCCTTTGAACCAGGCTACTCATCTTTAAGTGAAGCATTGACACTGGTGTAGGCTGTGTGCTTGGGCAGGCTCTGTCTGTTGGGGGTTGCACTGTGGGATGATCCTGGGGGCATGGAGTCATTTATTAGGCACTCCCAAATATCAGAATTTTTCCCTTAGTTGGTTAGTTTTTCTAGAAAAGAGTTCTCCTATTACCTGCCTGGGTAGGGCGATATAATCCTACCTCTTAGATTCCTGGGTGCTGAATTGAGATAAAGGACAGAGAAGTTCTATAGACCAGTACTAGACTCCTAACCCTTTCCTTGTTTTTCATACCTTATCTTTGCCTTCTGCTCTTTAGAAAGTCCCAAGATCCAGGGTCTTTCATGTTTGATTCCTCAGAGCAGATGCTCGAACTCTTTGGTATAAAAATCCGTCTACATGATCTTAAGCATTATTGAGATTGCCAAAGAACATTTGTTTATGTTGGTTATATCAATTGACATTTATCATGTTAGAAATTAAAATGGGAATTTAAAAAGGATATTAATTTATTTAAAATAACAAAAAAACATTGCTTTTTAATATGAACAACACATTTATGAAAAATAGCTAAAATTTTCAAAACCAACAAACAATTTAGTGAGGAAGGTAGCTATGTTTTATATTTTTGCAAATAGTTTAAATGTCTAGCTTAATAGGGCATAGTTGGATTCTCATATCTGCTCTGTATATAGTCTCTGGAAAACTCCATTCTATGCTAATGAGAATAAAAAAAGGCAAATACTATTGTGGTATTATTGTAAGATAGTTTTAACCTGGTAGAACCCTTGAAAGTGTCTTGGGGACTCCACATTTTGAGAACTGCTGCTCTAGAAAACAAACTTCCTCCTCCTGCTGGCATGAGACTGGGTTGGCAGCCTCTCTGTGCAAGCTGGGGAGAAGACCTGGGGATCTGCACGCTTGTGACACGGAGGTTCGCCCGGTCCTCCTGTTACCTCATCCCTGCCCTCCATCCCTTCTCCTTGGTATCTGGTGTATTAAAGACCTGAGACTTGCTGGAGCTCTACCACATTATTTGCCTTGTTTTCATCTGTGCCCTCCTTTATAAGTTCTCCAGTCAGTTTTTTACACCCTGCTAAGTCAATGTAGTGGTTTAAAAACATGTCTAGAAATATTTGACATTCCCTGATTGAAAGGTGGTAGTTGCATTGGTGGAGTCCTATCTTTTCTTAATTATGGACTGACCTCAGTGACTGGTTGAGTCAACATTGTGTGGTGAAACAGTGCTAAGTGGCTTCCAAGGCTAGATGAGAAAAGATGATACACCTTCTGCTTGGTTCTCTTAGAAACTCATTTTTGGATCTCTGAGTTGTCATGTAAGAAGTCCTAGGCTGCCATGCTCTGAAGAAGCCCAGACCACCCTCTGGTCACTGTTCATTTGTTCTTTATTCCAATGTCTCTTGTTATGTTTTGCTTGCTTGTTTGTTTTGTTGTTAGGTTCCACTTAAAGGTAAGATCTTACAGTATTTGGCTTTTATCACCTGGCTTACTTCACTTAGCATAATGTTCTCCAGTTCTGTTCATGCTGTTGCAAAGGGTAGGAGCTCCTTTTTTCTTTCTGCTGTGTAGAATTTCATTGTGTAAATGTACTACGTTTTTTTTTATGCACTCATTTACTGATGGGCACTTAGGTAGCTTCTAGTACTTGGCTATTGTAAATTGTGCTTCTATGAACATTGGGGTGCACAGGTTCTTTTGGGTTGGTGTTTCAGGATTCTTAGGGTATAATCCCAGCAGTGGTACTGACAAATCAAAAGGCATCTGCATTTTCAGTTTTCTGAGGAAATTCCATAATGGTTTCCACAGTGGCTGCACCAGTCTGCACTCCCACCAACCAAGGGTTTTCAGGAACAAGTATAAAGGACACATGGACAAAACCAAGAATGGAGTAGAATCAGGGGAGGGAGGTGAGGATGGCTGGGATGGGGAGGAATGGTGGTGGGAAAACACAGACAACTGTACTTGAATAAGAATAAAATAAAATAAAAAAATGAAAAATGAAAAAAAAAAAGAAAGAAAGAAAGAAAAAGAAGCCCAGACCAAAGAGAAAGACCTTTATATGCAGGTATTTTAGCCAAAAGCCCAAACTGAGGTCCCAGCCAACAGCCATCATTAACTCCCAGACACAAGTCACAAAACCTCCAGATAGTTGAATCGCCCCAACTTTTGAGTCTTTCCAGCTGAGGTTGCAAACATGGTGAAATGACAAGCTGTCCCTGCCAAGTCCTTTTCAAATTCTTGACTTGATAATTCATGAGCATAAAAATAGTTGTTTTAAGTTGCTAAGTTTTGGGATAATTTGTTACACAACAGAGCAGTCAATGATCACTCATTCCTTTGTTCTTCATCTTCTAGAATTTTCTTGTCATCACTTATTCATTGTTTCCTTTCCTTTTTGTCTTTTTTTGTTTGTTTAACCCCTTTATTTAATGTTTTTTTTAATAGGGATTTTGGCAGGTAGTGGAAAGGAATAAACATTCAATTTACAGTGTTTTGATGGATAACTTTTCCAGTGTCTTTTATCCTATTAAAGTACATTTCAAGATGTTTTTATTTTAAGAGTAGAATGGCTATAAATTAGTATCTCTGTGACTGGGTGTGTCTGTGTACTCATGGAATTTATTTATTTGATCTTTTTTGAGGAAAAGTTAGAAGAAGAGTGACTAGTACGTAAAAACAGTGTGCTCATTCTCAAACATGCCCATGGGTTCCTCTACGGCTGAGGCACTCTATATAAAACACATTTCCCCACACCCTTGGTACTTGAGGATGGTATATACTTGAGTTGTACAAACAGTTAAAGAAGTGCTCAAAACCTCTGACAGGAA
>PVJI01005998.1:0-90832 GCA_004026765.1 Micronycteris hirsuta | reverse complement strand
CATTCAGGCAGTAACCAGAGGGGAAGGGGAAGGGGAGAAGGGGGACAAGGGTATTCAGGAACTGCAATGAAGGACACATGGACAAAACCAAGGGGGAGGGGGGAAGCAAGGGAGGGAGGTGGGTTTGACTGGGGTGGGGTGGGGGGAGGGTAAATGCGGACAACTGTAATTGAACAACAATAAAATAATTTTAAAAAAATAAAATAAAATAAAATATTTTTCAATTTCAAAAAAAAAAAAAGAAGAGACTGATGGGTATGATTTAGATGTCAAATTCTAAGAGTTTGGAAGAGAAGGGATTGTATATTTGGGGACCAAGGGAGTGATTGAGAGCCATGTCCCAGAGAGGACCTAGAGCAGAAGATCTTCACCAGAGGTCAAAAAATGGCTCAGAGTTCTGAAATTGTGTGCAAAAGTTGATGGGTTTCTGCCTATGCACATGTTTCCAGCACTAAAAAAGGTTTGTTTGCGGACTGAAAAGGCCATTGTGTCTGTCCAGACAGAGACTCTACCTCTGACCCAAAGCACGATGTTCTTGCTCTGCCCAGCTGCCTCACTACTTACGGGGTGGGAGAGGGTGGGAATGGGGAGAAATGGTAGGATACTGTATGGAAATGGAATCTGAAGCAAATTCCACTGCCTCATCTACGTGGTATGATGACCAGCTGACTGATTGATTCCCACTGATTCATTCATTTGATAAATGTTTGAGAGCCCTTTTGAATAAAGTCCTGTGCGAAGCATCGGAATAAAGAATTCCCACAAGGCACCATTCATTCCCGCTCTCACCAAGAATACAGAGAGTGGAGGCTTCATGAAGGAAACACATGATTTCATCACTTTGTAAATTACATAAATGTATAGCCCTATGCAGTACACCTGAAACTAATATAAACTTTTTAAAAAGCTTGAATGGGGCTAGTGGGTTGATTGATAGTAATGAATCAGTGTTAATTTCCTGATTGTGAGGGTTTTACTGTGATTATATAGGAGAGCGACAATGCCTGTAGCAATTATAACCTAATTTTCAGTGTGGGCACTGGGGCATCATGTTGGCAATTTACTCTCAACTGTTTTGGGAAGAAAGTTATTTGTACTATTATTGTTGCAACTTTTTAGTAAGTTTGGGATTATTTTAAAATAAAAAGAAAGAAATATGTTTAAAACCCCCCACATGATCACAGTGCTGTGAATGTGGCAAGGACAAAGTGATTAGGAACACAGGCAAGGGACATCTTCATGCATCTGGGGTCAGGGAGAGCTTCTCGAAGGGGGTCTTCTGAGTTGTGAAGGGCAGTGGGACTTAGAATGAAGAAAGGGGTAAAGGGAATTCTGGACCAGCATGTGTACAGAAGCATGAAATTCTTGACACTTTTGAGTCATACAAGCATTTGGTATTGTTGGCTTGAAGTGTGAGGGTGACTAGCTGGTCCAAAGGAGGATGGGAAGGGTCAGGGTAGTCTACAATGCTAGGCAAAGGACTTTAAATGTCATCCTGAAAGCTATGTGTGTGGGGGATTTGGGAGGACGGCTGTCACTAAAGGACTTTAAGTGAATGGATAGGAGGATCTTTACATTTTAGGAAGGTGATTTTTTTTTAATAATTACTTTATTGTTGTTCAATTACAGTTATTTGCATCCTCTTCCCTTCCCCTCCAACCCCACTTCCCTCCCCAGCCTCCCTCCTCCCCTTTAGTTCTGTCCATGTGTCCTCTGCAGTGATTCCTGAAAACCCTTCTCCCCATTGTCTCCTCCCCCCTCCCCCCTGGCTATTGTTAGACTGTTCTTAATTTCAGTGTCTCTGGTTATGTTTTGCTTGCTTTCTGTTTTTTGGGTTTTTTGACCGTTCTGTAAAGGATAGGTTGGAATGAGGGGAGGGAATGGAGAAAGAGATATTAAGAAAGTAGGATCTATCAGTTATCAAGTTTTCTTACATTAATGGTTTTTGTCCCACTAACATTAAACTAAGAAAATTAGAGCATGCTGTAAGCGTTAATCTTTTGGTACCATGATGCAGCACAGAGACAGTCCAGCCTCCTGAATTTGGCAAAATAGCCTCCTCTGGAGCCAACGAGGCTCCAAGATTATCTTCAGCCAAGAGTCAGAGAAGTCAACTCAGGCTGGGCTGGCCCCAGTCCCTAATTCCCACACTTCAGCTATGCTGCCAGCCAAAATTAAATGGCCATAGCCACACTAATGGAGTAGGGAAGTGGAAACTTATCACATCGTCTTAAAACAGAAATGTGTTTATACAGTCAAAATGTTAGACAGTTGGTTTCAGTAACGTCAGAGATGACACTGAATAGTTATTATTTAGTGAGTAATATCTATAGGCCCAGGGAAATTCAGAATGAACCTGATCCAGTTTCAATATTTTAGTTAGCATTTTCAAAATTACAATGTTAAGTCATGTCCACCATTTATTTTTACTCTTAATTTCAAAATAAACATTGTCATTAACAACTATCTCTATTACAATGGTAAAATATTCACTATTATTTATGAAGCTAAATGGAAAGAAGACCGGCTAATTGAACAAATGTAATTTGGCAGAATAGAGGAAGAAGTAGCTCCTGAGGAAGCTGCACAGAAACGCTTTAAATAAACAAATGACTGTTATGTTATAGCCCTGGTGTTTTTCATCATTGAAATTAAACAATAAGGAAAAATTACTGTGAGTTATCAACGACAAGAAGCTTCAGTGATGTTTCAGAATATTGATGATGGCTTGAGGTCATTGACAATGCTATTATTGATTTCATCAAAAAAAGCAATGTTCATATAATATTTTTTCTAGAACTGTTTTTTAATCCTCACTCAAGGTTATGTTTATTAGAGAGAGAGGTTGAGAGAGAGAGAGAGAGAGAGAGATCCATTTGCTCCTGGGCGGCCCAGGATCGAACTGCAACCCAGGTATATTCCTCCACTGGAATCGAACCCACAACTTTTGGTGCATGGGAGGACACTCCAACCAAATATGCTATTTATTTTCAAATTAATTATATGAATGACACATGTCTTTCTAAATATATGAGAGTACTTAAAATAATCTATCTAAACATGTATATAATTGTTATTTAAAAACACATAATTTAATATATTTCTTTGTTATATATTAAATATATGTACTTTTATACATATGCTGTATATTTTACTTTTATTACAAATATTTATCTAAAAATATACTATTGATACAAATATATTTCAGCATATATTTTCACAGTAAATATATTGTTCTATATGTTAAAACAATAACCCTATCTTTTATTTTATTTATTTGGAATATAATTTATCATGTTTGTGACTCAAGACTTAACAGGAGAGCACTATGTGCGATGCAGGTGTTACTATTTCTATTTCAGAGATGTCAATACTGAGTTCATAGAGGTTAGTTATTTTGCCCCAAATTTCACAGCTGGCAGGTAGGCAAAGCAGAGTCAGGTTTCACACCCATTCTTTCTGATTCCAAACCTTTCAACATTCATTACACCATGCCCTACTACTTTCCATTTAATTATGGTTAATGTTTTATGTGCCACTTCTAGTCTTTCAGAATTTCTTTAATTCAATTACACTCTCATCATTGCACAGATGAGTTATCCCTTTTCAAGTGCCCACACATAATAGAGCTCCTCCCTCCTTCATAAGAAGATGCTGCTTTTAACAGCCAGGCATAATAATGTTCTAGCCGAGGGGAAGCTAACCCCAGGAGAAACGACCACGCGAACCCTAAGGTGGGAGGTACTCAGATGCCAAGAAACCCCCATGGTAAGTCCTAGCAAACTGCAGAGAGGGTGATTGAGTCTATAACATCTGATTTTTGACATTGATCAGGTAATGTGTCAAAATAACAACAAATCACAATCATTGGTTGTGAGATTCCTGCAAAAGACTCTGATCAGGTAAATAGAAAGTTTAACTTATTTAAACATATCTTCTTTAATTTGAAAAATGCATGATGGAATTTGACTACTCTAGACTTATGATTCTTAAAAATTTGGAACTGCTAGGTTGTAGGATATAAAAGAAAATCATAACTATGTGTCTGTCTACTCCCCGGAGGTGACCAACATTCATATCTGGAGTTACCTGCCTCCACAATTGTGATGTGACCTATTCAATTCACATCAATGGAAATTTTCTCAGTAAAGCATGGTCAGAGACTTAGGACTGTCAAGCTTCACATTGATTTTATCTTAAATTACGGTTCTGTCTAAATGTATTTGAAATGTAGTCATAAAGAGATGTTGATATTACATTTGGGGAAAGTGCTTTCAAATTGACGGACGTGATTCAGAGGAGAGTCGTGAAACTTAGTGAACTAATACGACTTACAATCCTAACTTTTATCAGGAGCATCACAATATTGTCCTCTTTTCCTCACCTTTGAGAAGGCCCTGTTTTCCCTTGCTTCTTACATGACAGAATCATTGAATTTTACCAATGACAGTGATCACTTACTTTACTTGGTCATTTCCCAGATGAGAAAATTGAACCTTAAAGGAGTTGCCTTCACACATGTTAATAATGCCAACCCCTTGACCTTCCAATCCTACTTAAAAAGACACCTGTCATTTATGAAAAAAGACAGCAGGTGATCCCGGCTTGCAGTGTCTTTCTTAGAACTCGAGGATACCGGGGAGAAAAAAATCACATCCATATCCAAATATTTAATTCTAGGAGACTTTTTTTCTCTTAGAGAGAACAAGTTTAGTTAATTATATAGTTGGAGGGAGACATAAAGATATATTTGATAAATTAGATATATACATTATCCTGATTATTCATTTCTTATAAGTTTTTCTTAAAAAATACTTGCATTCTAATGTTACATAATGTGTAATTCGCTTTATAAAGTAGTATCTCAATAGGTATAAAATTATTAAATGTTAATTTTGGAATAAGCATCTTCTCTAATGTATTAAGTCAAAATAATTTAAGATTTGATGGTTAGGATACAGTATAGTTTCTAAAATTGTTGCATTTGACTTTTTTTCCATACCTTGAATTCTTTTCCTGGGCCAGTTAGACTTTTTAGCTTGCCGAAATGCCAAGTCCCCACATTTTGTATTTATACATAGCAAAATATGGTAGGTAAAATTCTAGATGTATATATATCACTGATTTTGTTATTGAGTAAATATTACACTTGTTAGGGTTGATAGAATTTTAAAGAATTCTTGACACTTTTTATAAGATGTTTTACTTCCCTCGTTTTATAGTACTCCCTCTTGATGTCTTTAGAAAGTCCTTCTAAGCCAATTACCAGGATGGGGATTTTAACAAGTTGGTTTCCAAAAACAATGAAGTGTGTGTCTTACAAAGGAAAGTCCACAGTGAACACTTAGAGTTTCTAAGCTCTTCCCCCCTAAGCCCCTCAACGGCATTAAAAGACATGCATGAAAAAAACTGAATGCTGTGTATTAAATTCAATAGTTGCACAAGTATTTCTGTATAAATTCAGTACAAAAATTACTGGTTAGGAAAATCATAATTAAGTGCAAAAGCCTATTTCTACCACTGGACAATTTTCATACATTTTAAAACCATGAGGGAAAATATTTTTGTTAAATAGTTTAGAGAAAATCCTATTAAACTTAAAGTTCCATCTTTATCAACTAAGTTCTCCCATTAAAGAATTAGTCCTGTGAACATACTTCTTGTAAGAGGAAGAATTTTTAAAAGATCATTCTGTGTTCAAAATAAGCCCTTAGAAGAAAATCTAAGATATTTTTTCTTTCCTAGCATGCAAAAGGAGACCCTAGTTGTCCAGAATGGTTGGGAATGGAGCCGTACAACTCAACTTTCCAATGTATTTAAAAATATACAGAGTTCTCTGTTGCATTTTCAAAAATGAGCTCTTCCACAGTAAATCTGCATGCCATGCAAGTGAATTACATAAAAATCAGAGACAAAATAATCAAATAAGGAAAAGTACATACCCAGTTCATTTCTGAACAATTAGCCAAAATATTCTTAACACAATAGTCCTTTCTGTCTTCCATTTTAGCACTTAAGAATTCTGTAGAATCCAAATTCTGAAACTTGGCATAGTTAAGTTCTATCATGAGAAGATACACAGGCTATTATCGTATAGGAAAATAAATGCAAAGCATGTCCCTCTATCACCCAAGCCACTTGGGTTATTTACATTTAGAAATGATAACAGAAAGAGCATATTACCTGACACACAGAGGTAATATCTGTCCTGGACCGAGAACTCTATTTCGATAAACTCATACAGATTCTGCGAGAGAGGCTTAAACAGTTTCTTCTCCAAGTCCTCCTTTACCAAGGATGACATTTCCTCCAGTTCCACTTGGCCCGATATCTTGGCTGAAGCTCACCCTTTCTTTCCTTTTGCTGCCTAGATTTCTTGTTTTGGTTTGCAGCTCCTTGGTGAGTCCTGCCCACCTCCCAGCTCTCACTCTCTTAACATCTTGTTCCTGGCCAGACCCAGGCTCCCAGAGCGCTCGGCACAGTCAGACCCTCGCTGCGGTATCTGCTCGGTGGCAGCAGCAGCAGCGACGGCAGCAGCCAAAATACAGCTGCAGCACTAGCCCCACTGTCACTCCTCAGCATCCAGGATCAAGCAGGCTGCTCTCTAGAGCTCTCCTGTGGTTTGTTGATGGGGACGTATTTATGAACACCAGCAGATATACTTGTGGAGTCCTGGTTATTCTTGTGCAGCAGCCTTTAACCCTTTCCCATGACTTTGCAGAGGAAGACCACTACTTCAGCTTGATCCCATTATATAAATGAGCTGCCTGGCTCTATTGATTGTGATCATCTTCCATTAAGGACTTTGCCATCATCGGCAAGAGAAAGAGCACTCGTATTTGCTCCTGACACTTCCAACAAGTCCCTCTCCCTCCTTTCTTTCCCCTCCTGCAATTCATTCAGACCTTGGCTTTTTTGGAGAGAGGCAGCACTAGTGCCTGGGTCCAAATTATTTTTAAAATGGGCTCACTTTAATGTTATTTATTTCACTACTCACAAAGAAAAATTTACTGGGTACTTACTGGGGCAAAGCATTGGATTTATTTCTTGAGAGGGTGATTTTGCTGTCCTCAAGGAGAGCTTATAATCTAATAGAGATGTGTATGCAACAATCATAAATGTTTAAAAGTGATAAATGGCACAAAAGAGAAGATAATATAGAAAAATATTTGTACCAGGGAAGCATCAGAGAAAGTTCTATGGGAGAAGAGCTGGAGTTTGATGAATGAAATAATGTGTTGAGGTGGAGGAACAGGAGCACATTCTGTGGGAGGACCATTGTAAGCCGGTAAAGCAGAGGGAGCGTTTGGGAGGATAGGAAATAGTCCAGGTTTCCTAAGCTGTGGCGTGTGTGGAGGAAGACAAGGCTGGAGAGATAAATTGAGGCCAGATCATGAAGGGCCTTGAATGCCAGAAATCCTTTGGTCTTGATTCCATAGAAGTAGAGAGCCAATCACAATTTTGGGGCATTCATTTATTCAACAAATATTTTTCAAGGGCTGACTGTGTGCCAGACTCCATTCTAGGAACTGGGAGCATGGAAAATGAAAATCATAGACCCCTCAGTTTCTCTTGTGGAGCTTAGTGGGGTAGATGGAATGTAAAGAAATAAATAAGGCAGTAGTCCATTCAACGTGTACTATGCAAATAGCAGAATATGTGACATAAAGTTATGAATAGGAAAGACTTCAAACAATCTCTCATAATAAGAGGTCTATAAGAAGCTGGTCCCAAGGTTATCTCATAGGTGAGGGTCTCAAGGGCTTTCATTTCTTCTGATTCTCCATCCCAGATGTTTTTCTATCCTTAGCCTATTGTTCTTCAGCTCCAAAGACAGGAAGAAAGTGGCTGGGGGTGAGGAGTGGCTCTACTTGATTTCTCTTGTTGTCAAAAGCAAGCTGTTTCTCAGAAGCCAGGCAGCAGACTTCCCTGTCCATCTCAGTGACCATAATCCGGCCATGCCGAGGAAAGCAAGTATTCGTCATTTTTGGCTCCTCTTATGGGAAGGGGGATTTTCTAACAAGGAAAAAGGGGACGGGGATGACTGTGAGCAGGAAAACATCGGTGACTTCCATGGCTGCTCTAAAGAAAAACTGGTGGCATGTCTGTGGCTAGTCTGAATTGTGGAGTCCTGGGTGAGACCTTTGCCTTTCTGAGCCTCAGTTTCCTCATTTGAAGACTGATCTCCAGGGCCTTTTCCCACTTTCATATTCTCCTAGACTGTTTGTGGTTCTGGGAGTCTATTGACATAATGTGGTCAAGAGGACCAGGGAACTAGTGCCATGGTTTGGGATATGGAAATGGAGAAGAGTAGATGCATATAAGATACACTTGCATAATAAAATCAGTAAGCCGTGGCACTAACTGAATGTGAAAGTGGAGTCAGTACCACACAACTACTTTTTGTTACCACCGAGGGAAGGAGGAAATGGGCTCATATCACGGGAGGTGGGTTTCCAGAGAAGAAATTGTTTCTACCTTTTACACATGAAAAATTATTTCCTGGTTGTTTTAATCTTCATATAGGGAGAGAGAGGGGGAGAAAAAAGACTGGAATGATAATCAGACCAATCATCGGCAATATTTTCATTAAAATTTAATTCGATGTTTATTTATGTGATCCTGTGTTCATGCTTTTCTCCTCTGCTAGACTGTAAGTCTCATGAGGCAAGAACCACGATTTTCCTGTTTGCCGTAAATCCAGGGTGTGTGGCATGCAGTGTCTAGCACATCATACACATTTTTTGCATTCATTTATTCACTCAGTTTATTCATAAATATTTACTAAAAGACTAAGTGAATCAAAGAGTCTGGTAATGACTTTTTGTGTGTGTGTGTGTAGCTGATTTTGCAGTTATATATCCTCACAGCTCAAGTACAGTTGTTAGTCTTACCAATTATTTATCCTTTTATCAATGTCCATTTGCTTCTGCTGATAGGAATGCATGGTCTTTAGTTGTGAGAGTCTCCAATGCACTTCTGGAGAAATATTACAACTTTCTCTGGAAGTTCTTTTCTTTTTGCCTTTTTAAAAAATATATTTTATTGATTATGCTATTTCAGTTGTCCCAATTTTCCCCCTTTGCTCCCTCCACCCAGTACCCCCATTCCCTTCAGCAATCCGCCTCCCCCCTCCCCAGTTCATGTCCATGAGTCCAGCATATAAATTCTTTGGCTTCACGTTTCCTATGCTATTCTTAACATCCCCTTGTCTATTTTGTACCTACCAATTTATGCTTTTTTAAATATATATATTTTATTGATTAAGCTATTACAGTTGTCCCATTACCTCCCCTTTATTCCCCTCTGCCTCGCATACTGCCCCCCACCCCTTTCTCCCCTTTAGTTCCTGTCCATGGGTCATATACATAAGTTCTTTGGCTTCTGTGTTTCCTATACTATTCTTAACCTCTCCCTGTCTGTTTTCTACCTATCATTTATGCTATTTATTCTATGTACCTTTTCCCCTTCTCTCCCCTCCCACTCCCCTGTTGATAACCCTTCATGTCTTATATAAATCTCTTTAATATTTCATACAATAAAGGCTGGGTGATGATGAACTCCTTGAATTTGACCTTATCTGGGAAGCACTTTATCTGCCCTTCCATTCTAAATGAAAGTTTTGCTGGATAGAATAATTTTGGATGTAGGTCCTCGCCTTTCATTACTTGATAAACTTTCCAGCCCCTTCTTGCCTGTAAGGTCTCTTTTGAGAAATCAGCTGACAGTTTTATGGGAACTCCTTTGTAGGTGTTTGTCTTCTTTTCTCTTGCTGCTTCTAAGATTCTCTCCTTATTTTTAATCTTGGGTAATGTAATTATGATGTGTCTTAGGGTGTTCATCTTTGGGTCCAACTTCTTTGGGACTCTCTGAGCTTCCTGGACTTCCTGGAAGTCTATTTCCTTTACCAGCTTGGGGAAGTTCTCCTTCATTATTTGTTCAAATAAGTTTTCAATCCCTTGGTCTTCCTCTTCTCCTTCTGGTACCCCTATAATTCGGATGATGGGATGTTTAAAGATGTCCTGGAGGTTCCTAAGCCTCTCCTCATTTTTTTGAATTCTTGTTTCTTCATTCTTTTCTGGTTGGATGTTTTTTTCTTCCTTCTGGTCTACACTGTTGATTTGAGTCCCAGTTTCCTTCCCATCCCTATTGGTTCCCTGCACATTTCCTCTCATTTCGTTTAGCATATCCTTCATTTTTTCATCTAATTTGTGACCAAATTCAACCAATCATGTGAGCATCCTGATTACCAGTGTTTTGAACTGTGCATCTGATAGGTTGACTATCTCTTCGTGGCTTAGTTGTATTTTTTCTGGAGTTTTGATCTGCTCTTTCATTTGGGCCATTTTTTTTCTCTCTCAGCACACCTGTTACTTTTAAGGGGATGGAGCCTTAGGTGTTCACCAGGGTGGGACAACTCACACCATTGCGTTGTGACGCTGTCTGTGGGAAAGGGGTCTGAGAGGGTACAATGGTGCTTGCTCTGCCCGCTACCCATAAGCAAATTGGGCCCTTCTGTTGCTGATTCCCATATGGGCGGTCTTGTTCTAGGACCCTGTGGGTCTCTCCAACAAAGTCCCCTATGAGGCTGGGAGTTCCTCCTGCTGCCGCCTCAACCCCCACAGGTGTTTTCAATCGGCGTTCTGAGGTTTTATTTTCCTGTACTGGGCCCCTGGGCTGCGAGGTCTGTTCTGCTCCTCAACGTTCTCTGCTGGTTTATCTGTGCGCAAATACAGGACCGTCCGCTCCAATTGCCTTGGTCCCGCTGGGTCCGGGTCCACCAGCTGCGGTCCCCATGGCTTGTTTCAGCATTGCGCATCAGGTTTCACCACCCACTGTCTGGCTGTGTGCCTGGCTCCACCCTGCTTATGGGTCTGGCTGAACGTGTCTTTAACTCTTTGGTTGTCAGACCTCCATAAAGTTTGATTTTCTGTCAGATATGGTTGTTTTGGTTTTTAAATTGTTGTTTTCTGTCTTTTGGTTATGCGAGGAGGCACAGCATGTTTACCTAAGCCTCCATCATGGCTGGAAGTCTCTCTCCGGAAGTTCTTAAGAAAAGAGTGGCTATGTGTTCCAGTAAGGTTTTAGGTAACATTGAAATTAGAGGCTCAGGAACTAACAGAAGGACCTTTTAGTTCCAAAATAAAATGTTTGCTATCAACTAAGAGTGCTCAGAATTGATTTGCCAGTGGTTTGAATATTCTTATAGGATCAATTTGATTGATACTCATAGGGGAAAAGTCATGTTAAAATGCTAATAAATGTCTTTCTTAAAGTTCTAATTAGTTCTATAAGAATTATCTATCAAAACATTTTCAAAGTATAAAATATAATGTACATATACATGTTATATAAATATGTAACATATTATATAATTTAAAACATAATATAAATATACATATTATATACTTAACATACAACAAATATGTAAAATTTCCATATGGCTTAATTTTATAATGAATATATAATAAAGAAATAAAAACTGTGGGCTCTTTTGTATTAAAAAATTATCTAAGTAATAAAGAATCAAAGTACCTAGCCTTAAAAGAAGTGCAAATGACAATTCATAAAAGTGGAAATAAGTAAAAATCTTTAGAGACTCTGATTTCTTTGTTAATTAAGAGAAACAGCACTAAACCCTTGAAAACTAACATCAATAGAAGAGGTTATAGAAAAATAACAAAGAAATCCAAAAGTATTCTTTAGAATACTTCATGGAGCTACTAAAATACTGGTATTCTTTCCTCAAAGCCAAAGATTATTCTAGTCTGTACATTTATTTTCTTAGATGCTATAAAATTGTTAATGGAGATTGCATTTTTCTGGAAACATTTATTTTTAAAATTCCAGTATACCCCAAATGTATTTCCTACAGAGAAGGAATTTTTAATACCTACTGCTTCACTAACGAGGCTCAGCTAGTCCACTGTCCTGGGTAGAGTAATTAAGTGTGTGTCTATGTAGATAGAACTCAGCTAGTGTACAGGCAGGCAATGCACTCAGAAGAAAAGACCACCTTGCATGTAAGGCTCAGATGAATTAACCTTTGTGTTAACTGAGGAACTGAAGCCTGAATTCTTTTTTTTTTTAAGAATTTATTTATTTATTTTTAGACAGAAGGGAAGGGAGGGAGAAAGAGAGGGAGAGAAACATCAATGTGTGGTTGCCTCTCACATGGCCCCTACTGGCATGTGCCCTGACTGGGAATCGAGCCGGTGACTCTTTGGTTCGCAGCCTGTGTTCAATCCACTGAGCTACACCAGCCAGGGCTGAAGCCTGAATTCTAAAAGACCCATGGCTGGAGGAGTGGACTATAATTTCTAAGTCTAATGATGGTCCAAATCTGTTTTATTCTTACTAATTTTTCTTTTAATCTTCAGTTTTGGAATCCTGTTTTGATCACTTCCCAAACTAGTCTTTAAAAGTTTTACATTCTCATGAAACCACACGATTATTTATTTGCTTAAAAAAAAATCTGGGAGTAAGTGTCCTACCTGTCCATGAATAACAGGATAATAATAATATGATTCTCCCTTTTGCATATTCACAAATTATAAGGATGGTGGGTTTACACAGAGCTCTGGGCTGAGGCCCTCATTGGTCCTCAGAAATTACAGAGTTGGCCTAATTGGGTGTTTGATGAAGCAGTCCTGCTCAGTAGGTGCATGAGTAGGTGGTGGTCAGTGCTGTGAAAAGAGGTTGGGCCCTTAACTTCTTTGCTTTCTTTCAGACCCACAATCTAAAGCCCCTTTGCTCAAGCCAAAGGCTGTGGTTGTGCAGGCCCTCACATCACTGTGTCCTGGAGTGGCCTCCAGGAGAAATACTATTTATCAGCACTTACCAATTCCAGGCTCTGTGTGTTGACCTTTGAAATATGCATTATTAAATTTAGTCTTTCCACAAAGCTAAGAGGTAGATATATGATTGTCTGCATTTTCCCTCTGAGGAAACATGATTCTGTGGAAATATGCTAACGTATCTTTACCTCCACAAAGGGGACTATGCACCTCTGTCCCACATTTATTGCTTGTACCTTTGGTAATGTGTGTTCAGTAATGAAATGTCACTGTCACTAAATGTTTTTCATTAATGAAGTCCTGAACTTGATGCCATTTTATGTGTGATTGTATAGTAAATTAAAAAATGCCAGTTCTGTGTTGTATTTCTTAAACTTTTATTTGTAGGAATCAGGACCATATTGGCATCAAAATATGTAATTTCTGTTAGACACATACATTCTGTTACTGTATCATGTCACAGTTCTCTTAATCCAAGAAATGCTTCTTCTTTAGCCAAACTATTTCTTTGGTAATTCCAGTTTAGGGACATTTTGTTTGTGTGTGTATGCATGTGAATATGTACAGCGGACTGAATGTGTCCCCCCCAAACTCATGTGTTAAAATCTTAACCCCCAATGCGATGCATTGGCATATGGGGCCTTGGAGAAATCATGGGAGTGGAGCCCTCACAAATGGGGCTAGCGCCCTTATAAAAGAGGTTCCGGAGAGGGTGCTCCCTGCGAGGACACAGGGCAAGAACCAGGATGCAGGTTTTCACCAGGGACCAGTCTGCTGGTGCCTTGATTGACCTTGGTCTTGCCAGCTTCCAAAACTGTGAGAAATCAATGTTTGTTATGGAAGCCGCCCAGTCTATGGCATACTGTTATAGCAGCCAAAAATGACCAAGAAGTGTGTGTATGTGTGTGTATGGAGATTTAGGATAAATTCCAAATGGATGTACTTTGTGAGGTGTTTTCTCGTATTTCCACTTGTTTTCTTCTGGTTTTGGATACCCCAGATAGTCCCAAAAGTCTGACTGTTGTAAGAGTTATTACAAAATACAGCCCTACCCCCGAAAGGAAACGAAAAATGGTTCCTTCTTTTCATGACCACTCTTCCGTGACTTTCCGACATGCACCCATGAGGACTTGCTGCGACACTTGACATCTCAGACTTCATCCTATGACCAATGTTGCAGAATGCAGCCCAGTAGGAAGGCTTCAGTGGTTCACAGTCGGCGCCAGAGCCCTCATTAAGGAACGGTGGCGCTGCCGCAGCCAGAGACAGAGCACATTTCTTGTTTGGAATGTTCTAGTAACACTTAAAACCATTAGATTTACAGAGGCAGTTTCCTTTTCAAAGTGAAAATGAAAAAGAAATTCTAAAAGTACTCCCTTAAAAAAATATTCTTTTGACAAACTATATATATATATACAAATCCATTTTCAGGGAAGATTGTGTCTTTTTATGCAATTTTATCAACATTTAAAGACAGGTGATAAAGAAAAGGTTTTGTGTTTTCTTCTGTATCCTCCAGAATAGCATGTAAACACATTTTTGTTTATTTTTTTCTATTTGGTCTCATGGAATACATGATGTATTTCATAAACAGGCTACTTCAAATAAAATTATTTCTATAGAATGGTCTTTTTTGTCCATGCTAAAATGTATGTAACAGTTAAACAGATGTTTTCAAAAAGTTTTTTCTTATTTTGGAGATAAAGGGATTTCAAATTAGTTAATGGAGAAAAAGTCTCATAACTTGAAATCTAATAGTAGCCAATTCATAATTAAAGCTAATAGTCATATAGTCCTTACTATGAGCCAGGTTCTGTGCTAAGAGCTTTATAGATGTTAGCTTATTTAATCCCCGCAACAATCCCATAGGTAAGTATTATTGTTAATCAGTTTTACATCTGTGTAAACTTTGGCATGAGTTACCAGTTACTTGCCCAGTGTCACATTGTAGTGGATCCGATTTGAACGCAGGCATCTTGCTCTGTCATCTGTGCTCTGAACCACTGGGCCATGCTGCCTTGTTTCAATTTAACCCGGAGTCGTATTTTAAAACTTTGCTACAAAGTCATAGGCATATTACTTAGGACATTTAATCTGTAAATAGAGGTACCATATTCTTGTCTCAACCCTTTTTTTCCCCAATTGCCTGTTCTTTTTTTAGACGTTTCAATTTGGATTTGCCTTTAGATGCCAGTAGTTCAGAACTAGGAAGGATAAGGTCCTCTCATAGTAGCTGCTTCATAAATGTCTCTTGAATGAATGAAAATGTAGTTATCAGTCTTAAGAAAAGGTCTTAATTTTTCCTTTTCTATACAAACACCCACAAATGGAACTAGACATTTTAAGGTCGATATAAAACATGCAGAGGCTGTGTCTTATTTTTCTTTGCCTAGCACTCTTGCTTTGTTCTGGTAGAAGAACCCACCTTTTTCTTTGGAAAAGCCATTCCAAGTGCAGGGGTCGAGCTTCTCCACCTGCCATTTGTCTGACTGGGACATAGGCAGGAGCACAGGACCCTGGCCCCATCTGAGCCAAAGAGAGTCCTCCTTCCCCTGGTCACTGTGATTGGCTCAGGGCTGTGCATGTGATCCAGGCAGGATGGGTGCCTAACTTACTGTCTCTCAGCTCCAGACCCACCTTTCTTTGCCTTGCTTTGTGATCTCGGAGCTGGGCCCCTGTAAACATTTCCTATTTTCCTGCCAGCAGAATGTTGTTAAACTTCATCAACAGAGAACAATGGTGTGATTCTGCAAGGCAATAGCATTAGGAAGATATTTTCCTTCCAGGTTCTGGTTCTTCATTATTATTATTAGAGTGGTAACCTTGAAGCTGCACAGGAGGATTCCAGGTCTTCCCAAAAGCCCTGCTCTCCCCATAGAACCCTCCTTGCCCTCTGGCAACAGGGGGCTGCTTCTACAGACCAGCAGCCTGTCCACACCCTCCCACATTGGCAAGCTGCTTCTATCGACTGGCCCAGGACGGTGCCCTATGGCCAGTTAGTTTACCACCAGCAGGCTCTGGTCCCTGTGCAAGCCACACCCCTTTCGAAGAGGCCTGAGCGTCATCCTGCAGGGGGAGAGGCCCCTTTAACCCTCAGTCCCTGTTCACTCACCCTTAGTCTCAGTTTAGTAGCTGCTGCTTTGTACCTGCTATTTCTGGACCCATTAGAGTCCCTTTTTTGTTTTGTTTTGTTTAATAACTTCTGTTTTTTAAAACGAGAGTTAACTTTAAGTAAACTTTCTTCTACTATTTTAGTTAATAATTGTTTATGTTAAATTTTCCCTGTTTAAATGACCAATGTGACTTCTGCCTTCTGACTGGATCCTGATTGATATAAAGATCCAACAATTTCTCTCTGAAATTTTACAGAGATTCTGGGGTGGGGGGGAGCAAAAGGGTTTCTCTCCTTCCTGGGTTAAGACTTGTAACTATAAGGTAAGCTGGAGCTGCCTGAGGCCATTGCTCCCAATCACAGTCTATTTTAAGTTAAAAAAAAAAAAAAAGGATGAGGTCATGCACAGAGAGAAATAGACGTGAGAATCTGATAAACATGGAGAGAATTCTGATGATCATTTGACCCCTTGGACCAGTTCCCCATGCCCAAAGACAGTTCCATTCACATTACTAATCAATTCTCTTTTTTTTCTTAAGCTAGTTTGAGTTGGATTTCTGTCCCTTGAAATTGAAAGAATACTAATTGTGATATAAAGTAGCTTTGCCACAAAAGAAGTAATCACTTTTCATTTTTGGTTTTCATAATGTCTTTAATTTTTAAAAGGATCATTTATTTAATTTTATTTACAATCTCTCCACGGCAACCTCTGAAGGCTGGCTGCTGCCAGGCCTCCTTTACTGAAGGGGGTGGGGGTGGGGGGGCATTGCGCTGTCTGCCACAGGGGCACCTACCCAGTTTAGTCTGAGGAATCAGAAGAAGGCCTCCCTAAGAACGTGACCACTGGGCTGATGCACAAGGATGTGTTCAAGTTGCCCAGATCCTAAAAAGTTGAGGAGTTAAAGGGAAGATGTATTAACTTGATCGTTCAACACTTACTGAGTCCCTCCTTCAGATGCACAAAGAATTGCGGTGAGTGCTAGGGATGCAAAACTAAATAAACGCCCCTACTCTTAAGGAGATGGTATCGACCATGAGCTTTATTTTCTGTATTCTGACGCTTTGACATCTGGGGCCTTGCTGACTCTGGAGGGACTTCCTCTCGCAGGGTTAGTTAATTCCCGGACCTAGGAAGCCACTCACCTGTGAGTGCATCTTTCAAATGCAAACCAACCAATCCAGAGCTCATACCCCCGCCCCCACCTTCTTTATCAGGCACTCCCAACAGCCACCTGTCATAATCACCCTAGGGCCAAGTACTACACATCTAGGGACAACCCCTAAATACTCAGAGCCCACTGAAATTATTCAAACTAGCCAATCCTGGACCTGCCTACCCTGCCTCACCTTTCCTTCCCGTGGAAACCACAACAGAGGCTCTTGCCCATGATTTTCCTCTCTCCCTTTGCCTCTTGACAGACCTGGTGCTTCTCTGTGTGGCCCCCACGATGTGGGATGGCAGGCCACCTCGTTCGGAGACCTGTGAATATCAAAAACATCTTTTCAATGTCCATTGTCTGCCTCCTGTATCTGTGGGCCAAACCTCCAATGTTCTATTGCTACACTATATTTTAAAACAGAGACCATATCAGGGAAACTTTAAAATATTTTTCTATTCCCAACTAATCTTGAAATCAGAGGCCACACTCACCTTATTCACCACTGCACCCTCATGAGTACTCTTAGTTGCTATTATAATTATCCCATGTGGATTTCCAAGCATTGCTTACCTAATGTGATAGTCATCTGTTCTTTCTGATTTCCATCTTGGGGTTTTTGCTTGTGGTCATTTCAAACGGCACCACAGCCTAAAGCCTCTCCTGACCCTCTCAGCTGGGGGAGGCCTGCTATTTCTTAACTCACACTGATTCGCTTCAACCTTTCATTGCACACTACACTTCTTGTTCTAGTTACACACGCACCCCCCCCTTTAATCCCTCTGTCAGATTGTAAGACCCTTGAAGGGAATAACTGCATTCTAGACATCTCTGTATTCTTATCTCCCATCACAGTGCCTGAGAGGAGGTGCGCCATAACTGTCTGTTGAATGTGTAGAAAAATGTGGGATTACACACTCCTCGGGGGCAGGGACCATGTTTAATATCTCTTTGTATATCCTGAAATACCCGCCACAAGGTCTTGCCTGTAGATGATCTACATATATTTAGTGAATTGAGTAATCCTGTAAGGTAGGGAGAATAAGGACTATTAACAATCCCATTTGACAGATAAAGAAACTGAGGCTGAGAGACATTAATGCTTTTTCCAAGGTCACCAAGTTAGTGCGAAACCCTATAGCTACATTAGAACTCAGGTATCTTACCACCTACTCCAGAGTATGTCCCACTGCCCATCATCATAGTATAGCTGGTGTAACTGAGTGATTTTTGTGCCAGGAAGATGAGGATGTCATTGAAAAGTCTCTCACAGGGCAAGAACTTATTCTCTCTTGTATGTGTTGTTTTGGACTGAACGTTTATGTCCTTTGAAAGTTCACAAGGTGAAGCCTAACCCCCAATGTGATAGTGTTAGGAGGTGGGGCCTTTGGGAGGTAATTAGGTCCTGAGGGTGGAGCCCTCACGATGCGATCGGTGCTGTAATGGAAGAGGCTAGAGGGCTAGCTCACTCACTTTCCTTCCTGTCAGGATACAAGAGAAGTCAGCAGTCTGCAAACAAGTAGAGGGCTCTCACCAGAACCCCACCAGGCTGGCACCCTGATTGCAGACTTCTAGCCTCCAGAACTGTGGGAAGTAAGCCACCCGATTTATGGTGTTTTGTTAGAGACCCAAACTGACACAGACACATGTTTTGAAGCCTTCTTGATTTTCATAAGATGAGGTATGTATCCTGACCTTTATTGACAACAGATACTTGGAAATGTCTCCAGTATTGATTTAATGAAATGTGAAGATTTAGAATGCTATTGCTGCAGAAGATGAGGAATTGGAAAGTATGAGAAATTTTGCATTATTTTCTTGAGAATGACACATTGTAAGTTGATCTGAATCTTTTTGGTTTCCCAGAATTTTTACTGGCTGGGTTTATTGCACACACACCTCCCCCTTACCTTGGCAATATCTCATGAGCTATTGATAAATTATTAAACTGTGATGCAAACCCAAGTGCCAGAATTGACCATAAAATGGTGTATTCATCAGCGTCTAGTCAAGAGGCAGAAAACACAATAGTTAGTATAACAGAGAGAATTTAAGATAAAGTGTTGTTGACTAGGTAGAAAGAATTTTTACTTGAAAAAGCTAAAGAACTCTGGATGTAGCACTTACCATCCCCTAGGACTGAGGAAACAAAGAGGCTGAAATATTTAAAACTTAGAAACTGAGAGACAGGGTCCTGGAGAGCTGAAAGCCAGGTCTCTGAGGAAGGTGGCTGTTCAGAAGGCGTCTTGAAAAGTGTTCCTGGGATTGTTTTTAATCAGGTGTGGAAAAACATGGAGGTGTAGGAAAGTTCGTGCGGGAAGAAGTTTATACTCACAAATCTCTAAAAATTGGAGGCACCGTATTCCAGGCAGGACCCCAGGTAGAAGCACCAGGATGGGTCAGGTGGCAGAAGGAGGAGGGGGAAGTGTGGTCTCTTTCGGAAAGGTAAGATAGGGCGTGTTAAACAGTTTAGACTTGGCTAGTTTGAACAATTTATGCAGGCTTTGGGCTACATACCAGTGACCCCTACTTGTGCAGTACCTGTGACTGCATAAGTAGGGATCACCAGTATAGGGACCCCGGAGTGACTTAGGGCAATAAGAATATTGGCTCCATGTAAAGGAGGTGGTTGTGGGCATGGGCTTCTGGACTGGTTGGCTTGCATATAAAGGCATGCTCATGGGCAAGTTCTTTGCTATCTCTAGGAATTAGCTACGCCTGGGAGGGACAGTCCCTCCTGAGTCTGCAAGGCCCTCAAGATGTCCAAGCATCACAATGTATAGAAAATACAAACTATGGTTAGTACATTCAGGCTGGTGTTTCTCAGTTACAAGGTCTCCCAGCTGTTTTCCTGAGTCTTTCTTCCATAAATTAAACCTCTTCCCTCCAACAGGATCAAAGAAGGTGGCTAACATCTAGCTTTCAAAGGGGAAGGAGTTTCTGGCCCTAATTAAGAGCAATCCAAAGATCCCACACTATAGTGATTGCCTGGATAATCCAGATAGCCTAGAAGAATATACACATCCTTCCCCTCTCGTTATTGAAGACATTCTCCTCTAGGTTCATTAGTGAACATAAAATATTTTCTGATAGCAGAGACATTAAACCGAACTTTAATTTGGAGAGAAAGTGGAGGCCTTTGAGAACATTATAGTTACTTTCTATGTCTTCTGTGTCCCTTACTATATGCTCCCTTCTCCCTATTGCCAGAACTCAGATCCCAGAGCAAAGGTTCATCCACAATTGCCAGCTGAGTTTGTGAAACAATATTTTTAATTGGTAAGAGACTTATTCCTCCAAAATTTAATCTTTTATGATATGAGCTGGGTAGAAAACAGCCTAAGACAAAGCACTCATGCAAACGTTTTGTTGGGGAATGCAATTCCAGGACAGCAAGAATGGGGGAGGAGGGAGTGTGAGGAAGAGAGAGAGTGCAACCTTATTGCATTGGCCGCAGCTTCAGAAGAAGACACAGCTGGCACTTTGGTCACCCAGGATGTCTCCAGTTAGGTTGTTTGGAACCACTGTACCTTGAAGCAGTTCATTGTGGGGAAGAAAGAAAGTGAAATGGATTCATCCGTCGGTTTCTTCCTGCCTTATGACTCTCATCGGTCAAAGTTTGCCCCATTTTTGTTGTGTCGCTTGACCTCTTTGGGCAGCTGATGGGAAAATCCATATGCCATGCTGCAAAGAGCCTCTGTGGGTCTGTAAGATTGGACTTGGCATTGGAGCTGTTGTGGCTGCTGCCATGGCTGCTGCCATGCTGGGCATGGAGGCCATGGCAGCCTCTGGCCTTTCCCCTTGGAAGAGGAGAACTTCAGCAGTGTTACTTAGGCAACCGGCAGCGGCCAGAGCTCCCCACTGAGCAAGTTGCAAGTGGTGACTAGCTAATGTGAGGATCTGATATAGAGAGTAATGGGTAAGGAGTGAATAAAGCAGAGACTGGGAATATTTGTAAACACAAATGAAAGTAATTGGAGAAATAGAAAGTTCCAGAAGGATATATCTGGAACAAGAGTCTATAGAGCATGGGAGACAGAGACCTCTTTCAACACAAGGAACCAAGAGGGTTGGTTGGGGGGCAGCCCTGCCCCAGGAGGCAGGCAACCTGGTCTCAACTCCTTGGTTTTTCTTAGCTGTGGCAGTCTTGCATCTTGAGCCTCCGTTATTTTATTTAAGAAATGGGAGAGATTCAAAACTGATTTTTTAAATTCTAAAGATAGATGTTTTGGAGAGACAATTTTGTAAAAGTAATTTACATGTATACTCCTTTCAAATTTCACTATATAAAAAGTGAGGAATTACTGTCAAGAGCATCATCAGACAGAAATCATTTTTTAACTAAAAATATGCAGTAATGGGTCTGACAATGAGCTACTGCCCTGGGAAGTCAGCCAATCTGAGTTTAGGCCTGACCCTTTCAGCAGCCAGCTGTACAATCACGTGTAAATCAGCTAACATCTTTTTCTGGGCTTCATTACAGCACAGGCTCTGAGCTCCAGTCACCGTTTTTGGAATCCTGGTGTTAAGACTGATAAGCTGTGTGACCTTGGGCACATCACTTAACCTCCTTGTTCCTTATCTGTCTAGTGGGACTGCTGTGGGCAAATGCGCATGGAATGTCTGACATAGCGTACACTTGAATATTCAGTAGTATTTTCTTTTTTAGCATTTTTTTAACTTTTTATTGTATTTTTTGCATTACCATTTAGTCCCCTTATCCACCCTCCCCTCTCCCCTCAGCAATCACCACACTGTTGTCCATGTCCACGAGTTCTTTTTCCATTTTGCTCAACCCCTGCACCCAGTAACCTCCCCCTCAAGCTGTCCTCCTGCTCTTCATCTATGAGTCTGTCCCCATGTTCCTTGTTAGTTCAGTTTGTTCATTAGATTCCACATATGAGTGAAATCATATGGTATTTGTCTTTCTGTGGCTTATTTCACTTAGCATGATGTTCTCCAGGTCCATTCATACTGTCACAAAGGGTAAAATTTTCTTTATTTTTACGGCCTAATAGTATTCCATTGTGTAAATGTCCCATAGTTGTTTTATCCACTCATCTACTCATGGACACTTGGGCTGCTTCCATATCTTGGCAACTATAAATAATGCTGCAGTGAATATAGGGGTGCTTATGTTCTTTCGAATTAGTGTTTTGGGTTAACAGTCCATGATTCCCTACTCTGACTCATTACTTCGTTAGGACAAATGCACAGTGAGCATTTATTCCATGTGTAGTCCCATGCTGCCTGGTCCCAGGAAGCACATGAACTTGGTGAGACAGTCATATGAGATTAGAAACCGTACACAGTAATCTACACTATTGTGATAAAGGGCGATATATTAAAAGTATAATGCATCTTATTTAGAGTTCAAAGACTGATGACTTATCAAGCACATTATTCTGGGAAAAGGCATCTTTTCAGTGTCAGAGGATATGCTATGACGGGTCCTTACAGTTCTTTAAAAAATTATTTTGTAGCTGCCCATTACTATATGTTCAATTGACACCTAATGGAGTATTGTTAGAAGCAGCATCCACATGGGGTTTTATTCTGAAGTCTGCAGCATGGTAAATCATATATCGTTGCTTAGTCCAGCTGCTCTTCATAATGATGTCACATTTCTAATGGAAAAATTAACATTAAAATTAATATTAAACTTGTGACTTGAGTTGAATTGAAATGCAAATGTTTAAGTGGAAATGCTGTTTGTTGCCATAAAGGTTAGCATGGCTGCTTTTAGATTCTGCAAGATATGCCACATGAAAAATAAAGGACAGTGTCTTATTCATCAACAAGGAAGACTCTCCAGCCATTTAGGGAGCAATATGAAGTGCAGGACTCAAAAGTCCTGTTTAGTTTGAATTATACAGATAGAGAAGAAAAGGAAGTTGCTTCAAAACTTTGTTTGGATTATAAAACAAGCTCATTTTAAACAAATAATGCTGGGCAAAATGGAAAAATCTGTAGTATTATTAGACATTTAATAAAACATGAAGAAAAGTAATTTAAGAAGGCTTACGGCAGGACTCCCAGAAGTTTATTTTAGGATATTCGGGAAGATGCTACTGGCAGGTGCAATGTGCTGATGCTGACTGAGCTTTGATTTAGACCATGTCGGTTCGACTCCTTAATCTGCCACTTAACGTTCTGGGTTACCTTGGCCAAGGGCCCTACCCTCTCCATGATATGGTTATCTATGAAATTGAGGGACTTAAAAATTATTGTGAATTTATTATGACTGTGATGTGTTCATACTATTATGAAAATTTGACAGACACATAATTTTAAGAGATAGTTTTGCAAAGCTTGTTTTAAAACAGCTCTGCTCTCCCCACCATGTTCCCATTTTCAGAAGAAAATACTTCCAAATCTTAGAGGAGTTTTTTTTGTGTGTTGGCCTCTGTGTTTCTAAGTTATATGCTTAAATTGTTAGTTTTAAAAATTGGGGTAAAATATATATAAAAGAAGACTTGCCATTTAAACCATTTTAAGTGTACAGTTACGGCCATTGGAATTAAGCACACTCACCTGGGTGTGCAGACTCACCCCTAACTACCTGTAGGACTTCGTCATCATCCCACACTGGAGCTCTCTGCCCTTTACACGGTAGCTTCCCATTCTCTCCTACCTCTGGGCCTTGGTCACTTCTACTCTGCTTTCTGCCTCTGGGAGTTTGACTACTCTCGGCCCTTTATACAAGTGGGATCATACAATATGTGTCCTTTTTGTGACCGGCTTATCTCACTTAGCATCATGTCCTCCAGGTTCATTCACGTTGTGTGTGTCGGAACTTCCTTTTTTTAAAGGCCGAATAATATTCCGCTGTATGTATATACAACATTTTGTTTGTTCCTTCATCTATCCATAAACATTTACATTGCTTCCATTTTTTTGGCTATTGTGAATAAAGCTGCTTTTAATGCAGATGTAAAAATATCTGTTTGAATCCCTGCTTTCAATTCTTTTGGGTATACACCCAGAGGTAGAATTGCTGGGGCACACGGTAACTCTATGTTTAAGTTTCTGAGGAACTGCCAGATTGTTTTCCATAGTGGCTGTGCCATTTTACGTTCCTGCTGGCAGTGCACGGGGTTTCAAGTTCTCCACATCCTCACCAGCACTTGTTATTTTTCCTTCTCATCGTCCTCCTCCTTCTTCAAGTATGGAAAGCTTCCTGAATTTGTGTGTTGTCCTTGTGAGGGGCCACACTGATCTCTGTATCATTCCATTTTAATATATGCACTGCTGAAGTGAGCGTTCTGTGTTTTTTTTCTTCTTACTCTGTGGATGATTTCCTTAATTTTCTCTTCCAACCTTTCTAATGAATTTTAATTTCTGCTACTACACATATAATTTTCAAGAACGTTTGGTTTCCTAAATGCTTCTTTGTAAGAAGTACATCTTATTCTTTGTTTAAAGATTGCTTTTTAAAAAGACTATTTTTTTAGAGCAGTTTTAGGTTTATGACAAAATTGAGAGGGAGATAGAGATTTCCCATATACCTTGTTTTCCCTCCTTTCCCTCATTAGCAACACCACTTACCACATGGTAATTTTTTTAATCAAGGATGACCGTACATTGACACGTCATAATCACCCAAAGTCAATAGTTTAGCTTAGGGTTCGTTCTCGGTGGTGTACCTTCTATGGGTTTGGACAAATATGTAATGACATATACCCATCGTTATAATATCATATGGAGTATTTTCACTGCCCTAAAAATCCTCTGTGGGCCCTGACTGGTGTGGCTCAGTGGGTTGGGCATCATCCTGCAAACCAAAAGGTCTCTGGTTCAATTCCTGGTCAGGGCACATGCCTGGGTTGTGGCCAGGTCCTAGTAGGGGGTGCATGAGAAGCAACTACACATTGATGATTCTCTCCTCTTTCTCCTTCCCTTCCCCTCTCTCTAAAAATAAATAAATAAAATCTTACAAAAAATTAAAATGCTATATTAGGTCTATACTTTCATACCTATCCTATAGTTAGAGTAATTGCATGTATCATGTTCAGATAGAGAAACTGAGTCATGAAAAACAGTTAAACAACCTCCTTGAGTAGCTAAGGAGGATCTTTTGGGGTCTAGGAAAATCATAGTTTTCTCCTTATCTACCTCTATCTGGTAGTGTAACAGGGTGCAGCCAGGAGGAGGGCCCCCTAGAGGGAGATAATTGGCTCCACACTAAAGGGCCACACCTGCCCCGAATGCTGGCAGCTGTGGCCAATTGTGGGAGGAGCCGGAAATGAGACTCTGGGATTTAAACCCAGGCAGAATGCTGCTTGAGCGGCTTTTCGGGCTTGTACCACAGGGCTCTGGGGTCCTTTTGGGGCTACCACGCTGCTTGAGGGCTCTCTTGAGCGGCTCTTCTCGGGACCACACTGCTTGAGAGGTCTCTTCAGGTTTCTCTCGGTCTCTCTCTCTCTGGGACCACACTGCTTGAGTGTCTCTCCTTTTGGGACCGCAGCTTGGGACCACGCGGCTTGGGTGAGAGTCAGGGCCACGTGGATGGTTCCCGGAGCCTGTGTAAAATACGGTACCCCAGACTGGGCAGTGGGAGAGGGAAGGACTGTGTGTGTGTAAATAAACAATTCTTTTTAATTCTTTTCCTTTTGAATCTTTCCTTTGGTGGCGGGCAAAACGAACCTGGTAAGGGGGAGAAACCCCGGGGTACAGAAAAAGGGGGGTCTCTCTTTCCAGTCCCCCCTATTTGTTCTGTAACAGTAGTGATAAGCTTAGTGATAAGGTTAATGGGACAACCCTCTTGAGAGGTGTCCCATTTAGGAAAGAGATTTTGGAGCAGAACTGTTACCATTTGTAAGTACTACTGACTGAGCATCTACTAAGTGCCTGGGTGCATGCAAATGCTTTACACACCTTGTCTCATTGGTCTTTATCATGGATGTCTTTCCTTATAGACAGGAAACTGAGACTGGGAGAGGTTAAGTGTCGTGCTGAAGTGCACGTGACTTACGAATTTGGGAATGAGGCTTCGAAACCAGGTCTCTGACTAGAAAGCTCAGGCTCTTTCCACTGCAGTCTCCTTTTGGGCACAGGTGAATAGCTTAGTCTACTGGTGAAATGGGGCAATTAAAATACGGTGACAAGGTCTGTGTTGGGTTTACAGCGAGGTACTGTGAGAGCCTGTGGGAGGGGAATCTGGGAAATCACCTGGATGGAAATAACCTAATCAGAGACCTGGTAGAACAGGAGGTGCTCTCCAGGGAAGAAAGGGCCAAAGAGCATTCCAGGCCTAGTGATCAAAAAGACAGTCCAGTACTTAGGGGGGGCCAGAGTAATTTAACGAGTGCCATTGGGAGGGATGAATGACAGGGGAGGTGGCAGGGTAAAAGGAGGCTGCGATAAAGAAGGAAGTGGGGGAGGGTGGCCAACTAGAAGAGCCTTTAAAAATCTAATGAGGCAGTTAGGAGTTCATCCTCAGGCGGATGGGGAACCACTTAAGGGTTTTTAGCAGTTGTTTAAGGGTTTAAAATTTAAGGGCATTTTACATTTAGCAGTATGCAAAATTTTGCATTTTATAAAAATCACTCTGGTAGCTCAGGAAGAATAAATTTGAGAGGGCAGTTGGGAAGGAGTCAAGAATGATTCTCAGATCTGTCTTGGACAAGTGGACAAAGTGGTGCCAATCACTGAAGTAGGGAACAGCTTCAGAATAAAAAGTCTATTATAGAATCTAAAAGAGTGCTCTGATTAATTGGACCCGACTTTGCATAGGAAAGTCAGTATATGTTTAGAACTGAATGGACCTTATTTTCTTGATCGTTATCTATAACAGGTTCAGATCTTAAGAGATTTGGGTATCCTCGTACTCATGTAATCTTCCTTCAGTATTTTTTAAAAAGTCTTGATCGTGTATGGGCTCTTTAGAAAAAATTAAATTGAATTTTACAAGAGTGGCTTTCATAGATTTATTATTTTATTATTTTTAAAAAAATTTTACTGACTTATTTTTAGAGAGAGGGAAAGGGAGGGAGAAAGGAGGAGAGAAACACCGATGTGTGGTTGCCTCGTGCACGCCCCCTTCTGGGGACCTGGCCTACAACCCAGGCATGTGCCTAGACTGGGAATTGAACGCTTGACCCTTTGGTTCGAAGGTAAGTGCTCAGTCCACTGAGCCACACCAGCCAGGGCAGATTTACTATTTTTAGATGAGTTTCCATATAAAAAGGAATCCCAACATGAGATTTTAAAAACATGTATTTACCAGATTTGGCATTTTCTAGATACTAATAATTACGGATAAAACTGTCAAAAACCAAAAGATTAGTGAAATTACAAAATTCCATTTTTTGAAATGGATGTGGCTAAAAAAAAGTTGCCTAATGTAATGTATTTATTCATTGATTCTTTCCTCTAATATTTATGATCTTTAGAAAATGTTACTGTTGGTTGTTCTGGGCATTTTGTATGATATATAATATTAAAAATAATAAAATTATAGAGCTGGAAAGGAGTTTGGATAATTTAATTCTCTCATTTTACAGTTGAGGTAACTGGGCACCAGAAAGTCTCTTCTAAAATACTAAACCACTACTGCATCCTTGGACATTGCATATTATTACATGAAAAAAAAAGATAACTTCAATCTTCATGTTCTTTTAATGTAATGAAAAGTGGAAAATAACATGGTTTTGTGGAGAGGACTTGAACTGGCTCTTAAGTATATCATTGGGTTGCAGCTGCTTTGGGAAATGATAACATGGATTGACTCCACATTAAAGGTGCCAATAGCATACATGTATCTAGAATAGTGGCTTGTAGAATAGTACTGAAATGAAAATCAATTGAAGGCCATAGTGCATGAAAGAAATGTCTATATCAAACATTTCTACAGCTCAGAGTGTTTGCAAAGTATCTGTCATTTGCATAACCACAATTCCTGCACTTCTTAATAGTCAAATGTCTTGCAGACAATTGATAAAATACAAAGCACTTTTAGGAGCTGTGTATTTCATATGCGCTTAACAACATTGTATGTTCTAAACAGTCTATATTACTGTTATGGCAAAATAAGAGAATAAAAATTTACTGTTATGGCAAAATAAGAGAATTAAAACATATTTTTATCAGGGGAAAAATTAAGTAATTGAAAAAGTTTGCTCCTTTTTCAAACGCCAGTTGACTGACTGATCGATGGATTTCCATGGTAAGACCATGGGGAAAAACTCACATAATCTAGCCTGATGTACTCATTCCAACGTGTTCAGGGACTAGTCTGGCACAACATAAAATTACAAATTAAATATTTAATTTTTTACTATGGGGAATAATCAAACACTGTAGAAATTCCTTAATAAAGGCAATGTAGTATTTAGTGTGCTCAATGCATCATATGTGGTATAGGCTAGAGTCTGTGTGAAATAATAGGAAAAATACATATTGGTCTCTACCCCTGGTTCCTGACACAGGGCTCCTAAAACCATTGTAAATTCCAAAGAGATAAGAGCACTTGGAAGCATCTTTGGCTCTATTGAGGTGACTGAGTGGGGCCCCAGATGGCTCCTGGTCACCAGAAAGACCAAACCACAATTAGAAGCTTGGAATTTTCAGGCCTGCCCCCTACTTCTCCAGAGAGCAGGGAGGCCTGGAAATGGAGTTAATAATTGATCATGCCTATCTGAGGAAGCTTCCATAAAATTCCAATAGCATGGGGGTTTGGAGAGCTTCCATTTGGATATACTTCAGGTAGATAGTGTCAGAATTGAGTGAAATTCTGATGTTGCAGAGAATTGCTTGGTGTGGGGAAAAACCAGCCATACATGTGGCGAACAGGAGTGAAGTGTTTTGCGTGAACAGTAAAGAAGAAACACAGAGCTGTAGGTTGTTCTGCTTCACCGTTTCTCTTCTAGGGCCCTTCACACTTGAGGGTCTTCCAAAACAACCTAACTCTTCACAAACCTTTCAACTGTTAACCTTTTCTCTCCAAGAAAACATAAAAAGGCAACCTTCTACATTTGTATTTTCTCCCCCCTGTGCATATTGCCATCGAGATGCCATGCATTTCCGGCACAATTCCATCGTGAGGCCTTTCTGATGGAATGGGCCCAAGAAAACTGTGGAGGACCAGTAGTCCATGGAGTGGCCTGTTGCTTGATGACATTGTAACTACTTAAAAATAACTAAAGCGCACTTAACTTCGTTTCCCAGGAAATTTAAAGGAAACAGGGCTATTGTTGCTTCCCCACCCCAAACGTCAGTAACTTATAAGTCAGCCTCACATAAGAACTTCCAGGGCCCGTAGAGCCGTGTTTATCCTCGCTGCAAAGTAGAGCTTTTGGCCTTCAGCACCGAGTTCCCGAAAGTTCTACTTAGGGCTTTTTATCTCTCCGTCTTTCAGTTTTCTCCATGAGGCCCAGGTGCAAATGACGTTTTCTTGGTGAAGAACTTTGATGGAAGGCGGGGGCCGCGGTCCTCTGGCCACCTCGGCTCCGGCTGGGTGGCGCGCTCTGCGCAGGACAGGGGCCTCCCAGATCCAGCACCAGAGCTCGCAGCGCGGTCTAGGGCAGAAACTCGTCTTTAGTAAAGAAAAACCTTTGAGTCCAAGAGGTGGGGCCAGCGGCGCGTCCTCCCTGGACCCCGCCCTCCAGCCGTCTCTGCGAAGGGAGTGGAGCTCGCGGCTCCGGGGAGCGCGGACCCGGCGACTCCGGGGCTCATGGCTCACGCCCCCGGCCCCGAGGGCCCCTCTGCGCCGCGCCGGGCGACGGCGAGGGAAAGGTTTCGGCGGGCGGCTGGGATCCTGGCGCACGTGTGCGGCCTGACCCTGCTCGTGAAAAGGTAACAGCCACCCGGGCGCCGACTTGCAGCGGCCAGGGCAGCCTCTTCCAAGGGGGCTGCTCGCGGAGTGCTGGGTCCAAAAAACAGCTTAACCGTGCCGGCTCCTGGGGCGGTACCCAAGGTGAACCAGCCGTCACAGCGAGGTCTGTCCCCTCCTCGAATTTGCTCTTATTCCTTGGGCAGGAAAATCTCTGCCGCCATCCTGGGAACCGGGTCTAGTTCTCCCCTGACCCTTCGCATCTTAACTTTTATCAGCTGTGAATGTGTCAAAGTGGTTTCCAAAACTAGGAGAAGACCGGAGGAAAAGTCTACGTACATTTTCCCCTGTTTGCCTCTGGAGAATGCAAAAATCAGAGAGTTGGCCCTGGAACTTTGGTTTTAAGTGTTGCCCCAAGTATGGCTTGTAACTGTGGGAACTCTGTTGCTTGAGGAAGACTGGTTTCGTGTCTGCGAGCTCACAGCATAGGTGAGAAAGGGGTTTTATTTCTAGTTTTCGTTTTGCTCTCAGGAGGTAGGTGAAGAATCCATCTATGAGGGTCTCCCACAGAAGTAATAAGGGCAGATGCTGAGAAAAGTTTGATTTTGCCTGATTGTGAACTTACCATGTAAAGTGCCATATAAAATGGTGTGTGTACCTATAGGCAGTCACCTAGATGTGGAATCTTTAGATTACCCTTAAGTAATGCTGGGGCTAAATGCTCACTCCTGGGTGCCCGCCCAGCTGCTGTGTAGGGCACCTGGATGGCACTTGGGCGATTATACCCCTGGCATGGGCACTTCTGAGAACCCAGTAATAGCAGCAGCAATAAAATTGATAGTATTTATTGAGCATTTACTATGTGTTATTCTAATTGTATATACCATTTAATGTAAAGTGCTATTCTGGTTGCTTTAATACATTACTTACTTTTGACAAGCATATGAACTAGCTGCTGTTATTAAGCCCATTTTACAGGTAGTGAAACAGAAACAGTTTTTCAGGTAGGTAGGTGCCCCCGTTCTCCAGGTGCTATGAGTATAGGCTGCCAACAGCTCACAGGTGTGCCTCCTCTCAAGAATTTCCCCTGCTAATGGGAAGGTGTCCTGCCAGAAAATGCCCAGGAGGTCACACCCCAAGACTCTCAGTTGTGGTCTGTGGCTAAAGGATGATTGATATGGGGGTACCTCCCTCCTACAGAGGGGTGGACTGCAGCTGGACCCACATTTTTGCCTTGCTTCTTCCCTTTCCCTGTCCTGCTCACCTTACTTCCTTACAGTTTTCACCCGAGAGGCCTTAAATCGCACAAGAATCTTCATTCCAGCCTCAGCTTCTGTGAAATTCAACCTGAGATAACTACTCTGCTGTACTGGGTTGTGAAGTTTTCCAAGTTGTATTCTTTATTCACTAGAGATATCTCTTTCTATGGCAAGATAAACAACACACTGGTTTTGAACATATATCAGATGACATTTTCTTCTGATTAAAACAATGAAATGTATGCATATGGAAATTAAGCTGCTAAAGTACTTTATTTATTTGTGTCAAGGATATGATAGAATGACTTCCCTGAAGTGCGGTTTGGCCAAGAAGAGTCTATTCCTACCAGGGACGGAGTTAGCCAGAGTGGCTGATAAGTATTTGTTCATTGGTTTCTTGATTGATGAAACTGAGTATGGGAAGGACACTAACAGGCATACCTGACGTTTGCAAGTGTGATTGTAGATTACTGTAATAAAGCAAGTATTGCGATAAAGTAGTAGCAAGTTTTGCTTTCAATTACTTAAAATAAAAAAGCAACATCTATGAAGTGAAATAAAGTGAAGAACAATAAAATGAAGTATGCCGGTACTGTTTTTAATAGCTTTATAGAGATATAACTGACATAGTGAAAGTATACATTTTAATAAGTTGATATATGTAGATACCCATATAACATAACCACAATCAAAATACCGAAAATACCCATCGCTCCCAAAAGTTTCCTCAGCCTCTTTGGAATACCTCCCATTCCAGCCCCAGGCAACCACTGTCTACTTTTTGTTACAGTAGCATAAGGTAGAAAAAGATTTTGGAGACAGACCATGAGCTTCAGTCACCCAGCAGTTGAGCATGCCCGAGCTCAAGGCATTCAGGGGTTTCCATAGATAGGAGTTGAAGTAACAGGGGGCCCAGGCTGCTATCTGCTCAGGGAAAGGAGATGGATACAAATTGGACTCTGATGACAACTTTGGCATCCAAGGCAGATTCGAGAGCATGTGGCAAATTCAGGTAAGGTTTGGACAACTTTTAGGATTGAGGCAGCGTGCGGTTTTGTTACAGGTTAAAGAAGGCCCTGAGGCCATCCTTGAAATGCACACCCAAAATAAAGACATACAAACAAAACTAACCACCAACATCCAGAACTCCAAGACTGGCATGGGAAAGGGAATCTCCTGGTGGGTAAGGCAGCTGATTTCTGTCCTTCAAGTTCATCATCCTCTTGGTTTTCATACTGGTCACTCCTGGCTATGGGAAACACACCTTCTCATTTTAACCCTGTAGCTCAAGTTTGCTATTTTGTAGTCCAGCTCAGACGTGGTTAGAATGTTCTGAGGCACATTTGAAGGCTCTGGCAAAAGCAACAGAGCAATAACGCAGTGAGAACGGTTGTTCAGGATAATTTGGTTTTTAAAACTGTTTTTTCATCTTTGATTTATGATCCTGCTCAGTTTCTGTACTGGCTCCCATGCCTGGAAATCCCCTTCATCGACTCCTCGAATTGTGGACCGAATCCAGTTCACAGGATTTCCCTAGCTCCTTTCCCCTCTCGTGTCTTTGCCCCTCCTTGGAGGATTCTTAGGGCACAACAACTGATGGTTAACTTGGTAATCTAGCTTTTGATCTCAATGGTTTAAACCATTTATATGTCACCTTGCTTCTGAACCCACACCTGAGTTTGCCTCTGGACACTAACTTGCATGTTAACCTGTGTGTGTTCTACTTCAGTTGATCAATCTCCACGTTAGGTTGTTTGTTGCAAATTTTCTCTATCAAGCAAGCACTTTTATGTTTCTAAAAGTTGCTATCACTTCTCCTTCAGATACATTGAAAAGAGTCGAGCAGAAGAATGGACACAATTTTACTTACGCATAAAGAATCATTCAGCTAATGAACTGTTCTTCGACAGGAGCAATTATTCTAAATATAACTTGGTTGGTATCTTTGTCTCCATCTTAATTAAACTATAGACTATAGACTTCAAGACTATAAAATGTGTAATATCTTTTTAAATTATATTTTTAATTATACAGTGTTGAATAATAATAATATCATCTTGGGAAAAGGTTTAAAAATAGGGTTATGGTCCTGACTGGTGTGGCTCAGTTAGTTGGACGTTGTTCTGTAAAGCAAAATGTCACCAGTTTGATTCCCGGTCAGAGCACATGCCTGGGTTGTGGGTTTGGCCCCATGTCAGGGTGTGTGCAAGAGGCAACAGATTGATGTTTCTCTCTCACATCAGTGTTTCTCTCTGCCTCTTCCTCCCTCCCCTTCGCTCTAAAAGTAAGTAAGTAAATAAATAAATAAAACTTAAAAAAAGGGTGATAACACTCAGTGTTTCAAGGATATGGGAAAATGGACACTTTCATCCATCTATTGATGGTGAGATTGTAAATTTCTACAGGGATTTTAGAGGGCAAGTTGACAATATATATTAAAATTCATAATGCTCATACCTTTGTCTCTGTGATTCTAGTTTAAAAAATTTACTCCATGAGAATGATTGGATAAATGTACACATTTGCACATGCAAGAATGCTTATCTTATTGTTTATAATTTAAAGAAAGGGAACAATTTCTATTTGAACAACTATTTATTTTGTGCTTTCTCTGCTGAGCATGGAGTGGGCACACGGTTACAACATTAGTCAGATTTAGTTGGTTCCCTGCCCTCACGTAGCTTAGAGCCCAGGAGAGATGACGGTGAGCTAAGCCTTTGTCGAGCGCAGCACTGACAGTGCAGACTGGGTTGGAGCGCAGATGAGGGGAGCTCAGCACAGAATTGGGGAGGCAGTGAAGGCTTCTTGGGGGAAGTGATACCTAACTGGGAGCTGAGGGGTAACTGGGCTAATCGTGTATTATAAAATATGTGGTTGAGTGTGATGCACCTATTGAAAATGATGATTTGATGTACAAGTGGAAGTAAGTATATCATTGAAGAAAACAATCAGGTGACAAAACAGAATAGTGTAATTTTGTTTTTGTAAAATTATATGTTTCTATGTGTATGCCCATGTGTGTATATGTACATACATGTTTGTATATATGTATATACATACACACACATAGGGAAAGACAAAGGTAGAGATCTAGAATGCCTTAAAATATAGCAGTGATTATAGTTTGTAGACTTCAATAGATTTTCACTCTTGTGTAAATACGTTATTTTCATAATCATAAAAATACTTGTATCTGTCTTAAAAATTTGAAATAAAATAACTAATACAGGTTAAGTGTAGGAAATTTGGAATTATAGAAAGGTTGTAAAGAAGAAAATTAAAATGACTAGAAATTCCATTTCCAAGATGACAGATGATCAATTGTAACATTTTGGTGTATTTCCCTCCGTTTTTTTAATGAAATGTGTCCTGTACTTCAGTTTGAAGTTTTAGTATATTTAATATTAAAAATGATTTGAGCTTATTCATAGATATTCAGTCACAAAGTAAAATTTAACTCTGAAAATTAAAGTTTATTATGCTTAACAGAGTTAAATTCCTTTGTATATTTGGGGAAGATATTGACATTAAATAAAGCAATTCCTTTTCCTCTGTTTTTAAAAAATTTGGTATCATTAAATTGTTATCTGTTAATTGTACCCATGATAATTTTTGCCTGGTCATTCTTTTGAACAGATTTTAGGGTTAAACTGGGTAAAAGCTCATTTTTCATGAGCTCTTATGAATAACGTTCCTAGATCCCATTAGAATGATGCCGGCCGTGCCGGGAGTGTTAATGTGCTCCTCACTGCACATGCAGCTCACAATGCAGGCAGGCGGGAGAGTGGAGTAACGTTCCTTGACTTTAGGATTGTATGTTGCATTAGCTCTGCTATCTTGCTCTGGTAAACTATGGTAGTACTGTCACTCATTCATTTTTTTTTTTAAACTACTAAAACCCAGAAGAATAAATCCAGCATATTCCTGTACCATTTATAGGCATTTTAAATAGCCAGGAGAGTTTCTTTCTTATATAGGAAACCAAAAAACGTAAATTGCTTTCATGAATGAATGCATGTAAAGTACTTGGAATAGTACCTCATGCATACTAAATGCTCAAAAATTATCATTATTATTATTAAGATCAAACAAGCTATCAGAACAAGTCTAGGAGTGTCTTAGATCTATATTTGGCTTTCATCACTCAACATAGGATGTGAAAAGTAAATTGACATCAAGATATAAGATGGAGGGCATACTTTTTATGTTAAAGCCTGAGACCTGGAATAAAAAGTTAAAGAAAGATACTGTACTGAGATAAACTCAACCGAGCTGTATTTCATCTTATAGCCTAGCCCTTGGTTAGTAGTACTATTTTGAAATTTAATTCCCTAGATAAAAAGTGAACAACTGTTGACACTCTTGTGTAGGTTCGTTGAACCTGGTGAATGTGATCTCCATTCAACCGGGTTGACGTGAGATTGAACTGCATTCGTGAGGTGACTCATACTCATTAACTAGAGGAGCAGCTTTCAGCGCTCGAACTCTCAGTTTGCTGTAATGGTCTTGTTGTCTTAGTTATAATCAAAAATGCCTGTCTATAATATGACCAGTGCATTCCATACTTGGTACTTCAACTGTTTTAAGTGAATTTGCTTCTTAGAGTAATTTCAACAAAGTTAATGTGTAAAGTTAAAAGTCAATATTACATAAACATAACAGTGTTCCCCAGGCTATAAATCCTGTCCCAGTTTTTGGAAGAAATTGTGTCCATGGGGACGTGTAAGATGCATTCAATGGAAGTGCACTTTGTTTCACAGAGCAAAGATTTCGCAAAGCTGAAAACATTGATGTTCATTCAACCTAAGCAAAGAAGCCAAGAAAATCTCCGAGAGGTAAATAAATAAAATTTTGTTGATATATGATTATTCTAATGTATTCAGTTATGCTTTTCTTCTGTCATTTTAAGCAAATACAGATTAACACTATAAAAACATTATGCCAAGTTTTTTTTCTTATATTTCTACTCTCCATTCCTTAATGTTAGGGCTTAGAAAACAAAATAGGATTAAGTAAAGATGGTTGGAATATTTATATATTTCAATACATAGGTCCAGTGAAGCTCTTCTTTCTTATGTTGATTAAAGAAGTATTAATCAATGAGTTCCACCTATGTGTTATATTTGAGGTATGTATTTGAGATAAATAATTGGTTTTTGAATATAAATTTATTTAAGCCTATTAAAATGTTTTCTGTAATTTTAATTTACAAATCTTTGAGTGAACTTCGGCAGCCCATTATGTAGATATGGATTTCTGTCCCTGAGAGATTAGGTAGACCTTCTCTGCTTCTGTTAAAATTTTAATATACTTGGGTAAATTGGATGTACATTTGTTGTTTTTTTAGCCTCTAAAGAATGTTTTGTATACCAGCTATAAAGTAAAAAGAGGTATTGATTTTTAAACATTTTAAAATATAAAGCATTTGAGTATTCTAAAAAATAAAGTGTTGCATTACAAGTTGTCATCATCTTTGGCACCAGACATTTCTAAAAGGCAGCATTTTCTGTGCTTGGGCCCCTGTCTTGAGTAGACCTGTGTCACAGCCATGGGAGTTCTTGTTACTTACTATGAGCTAAAATTCTTGTGTGGGTTCAGACAGTCCTCAAATTAACAGTGAACAAATTTAAATTTCTCATAGAACCTACTTTAAGTAGAGAACTGTATTCCTGAAGATATAAAAATAAACACTGTATTTATTCATCCCTGGCTGGTGTGGCTCAGTGGATTGAGTGCCAGCCTGCAAACCAAAGGGTCATTGGTTCGATTTTCAGGGCACATGCCTGGGTTGCAGGCCAGGTCCCCAGTAGGGGGTGCGTGAGAGGCAACCACACATTGCTATTTCTCTCCCTCTCTTTCTCCCTCCCTCCCCCCTCTTTAAAAATAAATAAATAAAATCTTAAAACAAATAAACACTATATTTATTCAATTCTTTATGAATCATGTGCATACTGTGAACTATACAGCTTTCTTGAGTACACATAGGCAATCAAAATGGCATTAAAGTACCAAGCTCTTTGTAATTCCAAGGAAGGTTTCCCAGGGTTGGAAGACGTACTGGGAGTGGAGACTGAGGACTCTGACAGTGGGTAGCTTTCAGAGTCAAGAGCTGAGGCCAGGGTATCTTATGCATAAGGACCACACTGGTTCCAAGCCATTGCCACCCCGTGAACCCCATGTTTTGAAAGGTCTTTGCCTCCTAACAGAAGTCATTTGTTAATAGTTCATTTATTTTCCTGCTTTCTAAAATTAATGATATTTTATGGTCAATCAGCACTTTTGTTCATGATGAGCTGACGTAATTCCAGCCGAAGAGAATAAATTACAGGTTATTCTGGATGACTTTATTACAGGTAGATTAATGATCTCATTAGACTTTTCAAAATATTGAAAGCTCAAAAATCCCTGCCCACCCACAGTGCCCCTTTCATTTCTTCAAGGAGCTCTAGAGGTGGTAGAGTGGAAGTCCCTGCTCTGGGTGTTGTCAAAGAGAGACTGGCAGGAGCGAATGGTTTTGCATCTAATCAGATAGGAGCAATTGTCAGTTCAGGGAGTAAATTTACTGTAAACCAGAGAATTTTCTCTGCATTATCCTAAAGGTAGATGATTATTTTACTGCTACATGCATTTTAGATAAAGAGAAAGCACTGGGATGAACATAACTATGTTCTTTATGTTTTATTAACCTTTCTACAAAGTTCCAATTACCACCAACCTCCATTTGCTTCATCTCACCTCAGCCATCAGTCAAACTGCTCACTGGTGCCAGCCTGTGTCCGCGATACAGGAGCCTAGGAGGATAACGGGGCGGAACTGCAGGCTGGTTCTCCGTAATCTACCCCGGGGTCTGCAGCTGGGCTCCTTGAAATAGGGGCACCTCACAGAGCGACAACTTCCTCAGCCACACTTCTGGGAGATTTTAGTTTGGGAAACTGGGACATTCAAAATGCACAGGTGAATAGCAATAACTGGTTACTGCTGATTTTTTTTTTTATTTTTGGCTTCAGTCACCTGGGATTGAGAGACCCATTCATTTCAAGTTTCTGAGTATAACTCCTGTATTTAGCTGAAGCTAAATTAAAACAAACAAAAAAAAAACCCTTCACTTTGATAAATTTAGACTTACAGAAGACATGTACACTCTCTACCTAGCTTTCTCTAATGTTAATATCTCATATAGCTGAGGTTCAATGATCAAAATTAAGAAATTTAGATTGATTTGTCAAATACTATCAGCTAAACTATAAATGATTAAGGTTACCAAGGTATTTCTACTAGATGTCTTTTTTTTTAATTCCCAAATCAGGATCCCACTTCCTCTAGCTGTCATGTCTTCTTAGTTTCTTTCAATTTGCAACAGGTCTTCAGGTTTCCTTGTCTTTGATTACTGTGGCACTTTTGAAGAGTACTGATTAGATGTTTTGGAGGGTGTCCTTCAGTTTGTTTTTCTTTTCCCTCATGATTAGATGAGGTTAGATTTTGGGTGTATGATATCAATATTTTATTACTTGGCTACGGTGGTGCCTGCCAGGGTCTCCACCGTGAATTTACCATTTCCCCCTTTCTGTACTCTGTTCTTTGGAAGTGAGTTAGTAAGTCCAGCCCGCTGGGATTATTGAGTCAAGTCCAGAGGATTTAAGATCCATCTCCTGGAGGGAGGAATATTTATGAAATAGACGTATGCTACAACCACCACAGTCATTAATAAATATTTGATGGGAGATACTTTGAGACAATGTGAGTACCCTGTTTCTCTTTAAAGTTTCACTCACTAATTTTAGCTTTTGTCTGGGGATCTTGCTGCAGCAATGATTACTTTGGTACTTGAATGGTGATGTTGTGTTTTCCTCATTCTTTCTGTATTTATAATTCTTCTGTAGGAAGAGTTGCCTCTTTTCATTCATTCATTCTATTGCGTATTTATATCAGTATAGTCTCATGGATATTTATTGACTTATAGATCTTTATTTTATTCTTTGAGTTATAAAATTACTTTGAGTTATTAATTACTATCATTGTTCATTATATTGCTCAAATTATTTCAGCTCTAGCTATTAGGAATTCTGAACAGTCAATTCCTATGTTCTTTTGACAAAACCACATCTCTTTTTTTTTTCAGCACTAACTTACTTTCTGGCATCGTTAAGATCTTCTAGCTTTACCCTGTCTCTTCCATACCCTAGCCCAAGAATCAGCCGTTTCTTTGATCATGGAGCCTTTTATTGTAGAATGAAACTGGAATGAGATTTAGAAACCAACATTGGGCCTCTAATTGTTCTTATTACTACTTGAGAGTCATTACTGCTAGGCCTTCTTAGTGCAGAGAACCAGCAAGTGTTTGTATGGTTGCTAACTCATGCATCTATATTCGTTTCTGTATATATCCATCTGCAGATACATTAAAATAAACACTAGGTCATACTGACATGTCCAGTTCCAGTCCATACCACAGGACTTACTCCAGCATCCCTTTCTGCTTGTAGCATCCCTTGTAGCTTCTTTCTCCCGCAGACGCAAACCTGGCTGTCATTATCTACAGTGTATTTACTCATATGTTAAACTCTCATATATATATGAAGTAGTTTCAGAATTGTTAACCCAGACTCCTGTGAGATCCATATTTACTAACTTGAGCACGGTGTTTTGTCTTTAGCCTTACAGTTTCAAAACTTTGTTACATAAAGTGTTTTATTGGCAAGTCCATTGTCGTGAGACTGTCCCCCTGTTTTTTCTTCTAAGAATTTTACAATTTCAGCTTTTACATATTTACATCTTTAATCAATTTTGAATTGATTTTCATGTGTGGTATAAGGTTAGGGTTCACTTTCATTTTTTGCCTGTGGATATCCAGTGTCCCCAACACACGTTGTTGAAGAGGCTGTCCTTCCCTGTTGTGTATTCTTGGCACTCTTGTTGAAGATCAGTTGACAACACGTGTGGATTTATTTCTGGGCTCTCTATTTTGTTTCATTGGTCTATATGTCTGTCTTTATACCCGTACCACATTGTCATTACTTTAACTTTGTAATCTATTTTGAAATCAGAAAGTGTGATGCCTCCAACTTGGTTCTTTCTTCTCAAGATGGTTTTGGCTATTCTGGGTCCTTTGTGGTTTCATGAGAATTATAGAATTTTTTTTTATTTCTATAGAGGATGCCATTGGGATTTTCATAAAGATTGCATTGAATCTGTAGAATGCTTTGTGTAACATAGACATTTTAACGATATGAAATCGTTCAGTCCATGAACACGAGATCTCTTCCCATTTGTTTGCGTCTCCTTTAACTTCTTTCATCAATGTTTTATAATTTTCAGTGTACCGATATTTCACCTCTGTAGTTGTTTATTCCTAAGTATTTTATTCTTTTTGATTCTATTGCAAATGGGATGTATTCCATAACAGCATTGATCTTGGCAATTATTTCATGGATATGACACCAAAACCACAGGCAACAAAAGCAGAAATAGGCAAGTGGGACTACATCAAACTAAAAAGCTTCTGCACGGCAAAGGAAACAATCATCAACATAAAAAGACAACCTGTGGAATGGGAGAAAATATTTGCAAACCATTTATCTGATGGATAATATCCAAATATATAAGAAACTACTACAACTAAATAGCAAAACCCAAATAACACAGTTTAAAAATGGGCAAAGGAAATCACTAGACATTTCTCCAAAGAAGACATGCAAATGGCCAAGAGGTATATGAAAAGATGCTTAAGATCAGTAATCATCAGGGAACTGAACATCAAAGCCACAATAAAATATCAGCTCACACCTGTTAGGATGACTGTTATCAAACAAGCAAAAGAGAGCAGCCTTCAAAAGGAATGAATTTGTGGTACATGAAACAATATGGGTGAACCTTGAAGACATTGTACTGAATGAAGTTAGCCAGTTATATAATGACGAATACTTCGTAATTACATTTATGTGAGCGATATAAAATAGTCAAACTCATACAGGCAGAGAGTAGAATGTTGGCTAGGATATTGAGAAATTGGAACCTTTATAAACTTGATGGGAAGGCTAAATGGTGTAACTGCTGTGGAAAACAGTATGAAGTCTCCTCAAAAAGTTAAAAATAGAACTATCATATGATCCAGTAATCTCACTTACGGTATTTATCCAAAAGAATTGAAATCAGGATTTCAAAGAGAGATTAGCATTCCTATGTTCACTGTAGCACTATTTCCAACAGTAATGTGTGGGAACAGTGTAAATATTCATTGATGGATAATAGATAAAGAAAATGTAGCATATCCATTAAACAGATTATTCAGCCTTCAAAAGGAATGAATTTTTGATGCATGCAATAATACAGATGAACCTTGAAGACATTATACTAAATGAAGTAAGCCAGTTATGTAGCAACAAATACTTCAGATTGTACACCTAAATTGTACACCTAAAACCTGTATAGTTGTGTTAACCGGTGTCACCCCAATAAATTCAATAAAAAGGAAAAAACCCAAATACTTCATAATTCCATTTATATTAGATACATAAAATAGTCAAAATAGGCAGAGAGTAGAACAGTGGTTGCCAGGGGCTGGGGGAATGGTGTGGGGAGAGTTATTACTTAACGATCAGAAAGTTTATTTATGGGGTGATAGAAAAGATTTGGGAACAGGTGGTGGTGACGATTGCATAGCAATGTGAATGTAATTAATGCCCATCTACAGTACACTTAAAATGGTTAAAGTGGCATAAAAATTTTTTGAAAAATTATGCTGATAGCATGCAGAAGGTACTTAAGGTTTAAGCATCTTAAAATTTCTGCTTTTTAAATTTAGTACCATTGCAGAAAACTGGTATCAATCAGGTCAGAAAATGATGCCTTTTAGTTAGTCAGGCATTTTTATAAATAGTAAGTTAAGTCTGTATATTATAAACACCAAATTTCAAAGTGTTAAAAAATAATAACAAAAAATATACTCATTTAGGAATTCAGTGGAATTTTAATTTTTTAGTAATGAAAAGGGAAATTTAAAGATAATTCTACCACAAATAAATGTCCTTCAACGGGTGAATGGATAAAAAAAATGGATACCTCCATATAAGAAAATATAAATTGGGCAATAGAAGGAAACAAACCTTTGATGCACACAGACAAGGATGACCTTAAATGCATTTTGCTAAGGCAGAAACAAAAAGCAGTGTATCCTATGGTTAGAGTTGTATGATATTGTGGAAGGCAACACTATAGAGAAAGAGAGTGGTTGCCAGAATTGGGAGTCTGAGAAGGGATTACCTGGGATTGGGATTGCTGGCTAGTATGATAATTCTATAGCTTTTCGAGTAACTGCCAAACTGTTTCCCACAGCAACTGTACCAGCAATGCCCAGGGGTGTGAAGTGGTATCTCATTGTGGTTTGGATTTGCATTTCCCAAATGACTAAAGATGTTAAGTGTCTTTTCATGTACTTATCGGCCATTTGTATATCTTCTTTGGAGAAATGTCTATTCAAGTGATTTGCCTATCTGTTAATTGGCTTGTCTTTTTGTTTTTGAGTTGTAGGAGTTCTTTATATATTCTTGGTATTAAACCCTTGTCAGATGTATGATTTGCAAATATTTTTTCCCATTCTTTAAATAGTGTTTTCCCTCTTTGGATACTCTCCTCTAATGCAAAAAGTTTTAAGTTGGATGAAGTCTAATTTATTTTTTCTTTTGATGCTTGTGCTTTTGGTGTTGTAACTAAGAATCTGTTACCGAATCCATTATCAAATCCAAGGTCATGAAGGGTTACCCCTTTATTTTCTGGTTTAATAGTTTTTAGGTCTTACCCTGACTGGTGGGTCTCAGTGGGTTGGGCGTTGTCCTGTGAACCGAAAGGTTGCTGGTTTGATTCCCGGTCAGGGCAAATGCCTGGTTGAGGGCCCAGCCTTGGATGTTTCTCTCCCTGTCTTTGTCCCTCCCTTCCCCTCTCTCTAAAAATAAATAAAATCTTTAAAAAAATAGTTTTCAGTTCTTATATTTAGATCATTGGTCCATTTTGAGTTCATCTTGTATATGATATGAGGTGGGGTTGTGAGCATATCTTTGTTTTTAGACCCTTTAAAAATGCAAACATTTTAAAGATTCAGTAGCCACATCAGTTCTTTTTAAAGATACCAGGCAAATGCAATATTAATGCATAGTAAGACCAAATACTTTGGAAAAAGGAATGAATGTTTGAACTTCTTACTTCTAGTGTCTTCGAATGAAGGACTCCTGGATGCCATCAGATTTTATTTTTACGGTTCTTGGTTTTTACTAAACTTTTTTTCTGGACAGGCTAGGTACTAAAGTATTCCTTACCAACCTCTTCACAGATGTGGGCTCCTAGCACCAGGGAACTTCATGAATGCTGGGGAAGACCATCTCGTCATCGTATCGTTCTTTCCTTTACTTCCATAGGAGAATTTTTGCTATTTTTAGGGCCATCCCAAATTCTCATGAATCCAGACATGGTATATTTTAACTATCAATATCTACCACATAAGAAATGGCTAGACTTTTGAGAACACAGAAAACCAAACCTTGTTTTAGTTATCAGAAGTGTTGAACAGATCTGAGCTAATAGCAGAGTGACATAATTGTTTGACTTGAGCCCTTTTCTAAGCTACTCTTTCTTGTTTTCTTTTAAAGATTCAACTATGTCTAAAGAAGAATAGGTCATTTCACAGTTTGCCAAATGAAGTGCAGCTTCAACTTTGCCAGACTGCGATCTATCAAGAGTAAGTGACACAAAAATATCCCATTGGGTTTTGGCCGTCCCCTAAGAAAGGCAGATGGTGACTGGAGTCTAACCAAACTTCCCAGACAAAACGCATGGTACACATTGAATGCTGACCCCAAGACATATGTAATAGTTTGATGTTTGTGCCTTGAACTCTGTCGTGTAATGACGAATTTTCAAAGCAGCCTGAAGGAAACTAGAAAGTAGGATGAATACTAAGACTTGTCATAAGCAAAATGCCTAAATAAAAAAAATATTGGACTGCTGTAACAGACCGCTTATTTATCTAGAAAGAGGAAAACATGCAAACTGTACTAGGTAAAATACCCTAAGTTTTATGATAGAGGTCTGAAGTTGACATTTTGTAACTAGGGGTTACCCCAAATCTTTTGAACAAAGTTTATATTTTTATAGTGCCCTGTAATGTAAACCCTACCATCTTAATGAGAATACAAACAAGATTAAAAAACAGTACAACAACCTACCTTTTCCTGCCTCCCCTTCAATGTGATTTAGATTCTGACAGGTATCTCTGCATGACATTTGAGGTGATGTTAATGTATTTGGGGAAACAGGTAGGACGTGGACCGTTCATTTCGCTGGTACAGACATTGGCAAAGAGCACAGGAGTTTTTGTTCTGACATGACAGCCTCAGTTTCCTGGCTGTGATGGAGGCAGTGTGGTTCTGGGGTCTGCCCAACATCTTCACCGGAGTTGTTTTCAGAAGTTTGGCCTGGAAACTATTTCACTAATCTTTCCAAAGATTCTATAAGTTATCTAATACCTGTAGTAAATCTTTACTTTCTTAAACCAATCACAGTGGATTCTGTTGTCTGAATGCATAACCACGTTTCATAGAAGGTCCATCATGTGTACACTTCTTTCTTGGAAAAAGTTAACTAATGTAGCTTTAACATGAAGTGTCATTTTAAAAATCATTGGTATTTATGAATTTTAAGGGAGAGTTACTTTTATCAAGCACCAGTTCACTCACTGAAGATTGATAGTACTTTACTATTTATTCATTTACCCTTTTACATGTAGAACAAAAATTAAAAATGAATCAATGTATTATAGTAATTAATAATGTTCATAGGTTCTTCTTAGAGTTCAGTATTCACATATAGCTATATGTATATTTTATATAGACATTTTAATGTCTGAATGTGACAGTATTAAATCTTGCCTTTTTTATTCTCAACAAAAATACTCCGATTTCTGCATTTGTTGAGTTGGAGTAGTTGTATCTATAGGCTTAAAAAGAAAAAAAATTGTTAAGGAAGATGATTTTAATCAAACTATAAATATTTGCAAGAGCTTCAAGCTCTCTGGAAGAATAAAATTAAATGTTTAAGCAGAAGAAGCTTCTTTAGTATTGGCATTCCTGCACATCACTCAAGTAGGGTGTGGAAGGATCATCCTGGAGTTGCAGTTTAATATAAAAGTAGAGGACAGGCTCATGTGAATATTTTATGGTTTATTGTATGGGTGATATTCTGAAATTTTAATGCTGCAGAAGAAATGGGTAGCCCTGGAATCCTTGTGTCAATGAGTTCTAGAGGAGGCCGGTGATCCAATTAGTATAATGGGCATCTGGCAGCCAAATGATGCACTTCAGAACCTGGCTGTGAATGACTGGCCCTCATCCACTTTCACAATATAAAGGAGAGAAAACAGAATGTGGAGTCATCCTGCCTTTTCTGTGGTGCATTAGATCTGACTGAGTCTTGAATACCAGGCTTTTTCCCATTACAGCGCCTCTCATCTATCTCTTCCCTCTGTAAGCTCTTCGTTTCCCATGCTTCTCCTCCTCCTTTTTTCCATCACACATTTATTACTAGAATCATTTTCTGATTTGCTGGTGATCTTATTGACTATTCCCTTATTTTTTTAATCCTCACCCAAGGGTATATATACTTGAGAGAAAGAGAGAGAGAGAGAGGAAGGAAGAGAGAGAGAGAGATATCAATATGAGATGGAAACATTGACTGGTTGCTTCCCATATGTGCCCTGACTTAAGATCGAATTTGCAACATTTTTTGTTGTACAGGATAATGCTCAAACCAACTGAGCCACCCAGCCAGGGCCCTCTATTCTTAATTCATAGAAACCAACCATTATCTTGAGGATATTTCTATGATGCAACAATTACTTCAGCAATTTTTAATGATTTTTAAGTCCACAGAGTTAAAGTAGCGGTTTTGAAAAATTGGTATCAAGCTATGCACCCCAATGTTCATAGCAGCACAATTTACAATAGCCAAGTGCTGGAAGCAGCCTAAGTGCCCATCAGTAAATGAGTGGATCTGTGGTACATTTACACAGTAGAATACTACACAGCAGAAAGAAAGAAGGAGCTCCTACCCTTCGTGACAGCATGGATGGAACTGGAGAGCATTATGCTAAGTGAAATAAGCCAGGCCGTGAGGGACAAATACCATATGATCTCATCTATAAGTGGAACCTAATCAACAAAACAAACAAGCAAACAAAATATAACCAGAGACATTAAGATAAAGAACAAACTGACAGTGACCAGAGGGGAGGGGGGAGGGCTATAATGGGGAAAGAAGGGGAAGAGTTGTCAAGGAACATGTATAAAGGACCCATGGACAAAGCCGAAGGGGGTAGGATTGAGGGTGGGAGGTGGGGATGGGTGGGACAGGGGAAAGTAGTGGCAGGAAAATGGTGACAACTGTACTTGAACAACAATTAAAAAATGCAAAATTAAAATTGGTATCTATTAACATTAATACTGGAAAATCAGGAGTCATCATATTTTAATCTTGTGATCCCCTTCCCAAAGGCAAGATGTATTGGTGAATTTCCCTTTTGCGTAGTCTTCCTTTGGAACTAGAATTATAATTTTGTAAGTAACCATAGAACCTTATTTTAAGATTCTGTTCCTTTGCATTAATAAGCCCAGTATGTTGAAATACAGTCTGTGAAGAGCCTTTTGCACTCCTACACATCTTGCTGAATGTGCCAAAATCCCAAAGCTTTGACTGTTTCTTTACTTGGGACACTTCTCAGATAGTTCATGCCACTGGAAATCCAGAGAGGGTAATGCATTGCATTTCCTGCACTGTACCTGGTCTCTTTCCAGACAGCTTGCTTACTGCTTATTGTAAAAGCAGTGGATTCCCTAAGCTCAGGTTCCTCCCCTGTGACTCATCCCACTGCATATGCAGGCTCCACCGGGCCCTCCATATTGCCAGGTGGGACTTGGGGACTGGTGCAACCATGCTGGTACTTCTGTTACTGCTTTTGCTGCAACTCCTAAGTCTAGGACTCAAAAGTTTCATGCCTTCTACCATAAGAACACCCATGGAAATGTGGCAGATATACTTATCACCTTGTATAGTTATCTTGGTGGGAATTATCCTGCTTCTAACTCTCCTTTACACTGTCAAACTTCTTGAAACAGGGCAAAATCCCACTACTTTACTTACAAAATATCTTCTTTTTGAACAATTTAAATATATTCCATATTTTTTTTCTAAGACCTTATTATGAAGTATGTAGTAGGTACAGGTTTGTTCTCATTTTATAAATAAAGAATTGGAAGTGGAAGTTAAGTGATTTTTCTCAAGATCACTTAATTCATAGCATATCAAGTGCTGGAATTCAGGTCTTCTCACTGATAACACAGGGGTGGGAATGTCTTTAATATATAATACTGTCATCTTTTTCCCCAACATTCTTCCTAACGGCACCTGCCTAATTTGGAATATAGATATTGTAACTGCTATTCTTCTAGAAAGAAAGAATTCTGGGTAGTATAATTATTAACTTCAATTCTAAAATTATCAAGGCTTCCCAGCATTTCATAGAACATGTCTTATTCCAGTCTTCACAAAAATTATTCCTATAAGAAAAATAAAATAAATAATGTTTGTTCTTAGCCTCAGATACAGTGTTAGTCCATGTGGTTCTTATCAAAATAATCTGGAGATCCTTTTAAGAATACAGATTCCTGGCCTTGGCCAGGTAGCTTAGTTGGTTAGAGCATCATCCTGATGCACTGAAGTTGTGGGTTCAATCCCCGGTCAGGGCACATACAAGAATAAAGCAATGAATGCATAAAAAAGTGGAACAATAAATCAGTTTTTCCCCTCTCTCCTTTCCTCTCTCTCAAATCAATTTCTTAAAAAAGAATACAGATTCCTGGGCTTCACCCCAGATCTACTGAATGAGAATTTCCAGAGTGTAAAGGAATGTTGATCTTTTATGAAATGTCCCAGGTGATTTTTTTTTTTTAATGTTCATTACTACCAGGGATGGGTTGTTTCTATAAACTTGGGGTGGGCAAATTACTGTCCTCTGGCTCAATACCTACAAATAGGGAAAAGAAGCAGATTTACAAAACTGTTCCTGAATATAAGACAGCAGGTCCTCAGCGCTGTTTTGTTCAAGGTCATTTGGTACAACGTTAATGAGATGCCACAGGAACTTGACTCTTGTTTGTATCAATTAGTCTATGGTAAACTGGTTTTGTTATAAGTGATTTTTCTGCAGTTCCAAGAACCTTTTGATGATGTTAGTGAGAACTTTTAAAGAGTCTTGATAAAAGGAATACAAATCAACACCAAATTTGTCTCCAGAAAGCCAAAAATCTTGCCTTACATTATGAATTCAGTAGTTGTGTTTTAAAAAATGCCTATCTTTTGTGAAATATCAGGACTCATCTAAGGAATTCATTTGTACAGAGATCTGCTCTGTGATTGTGCAGCTCCTCCTTCTGCCTATTCATAAACCCACTCAATGTATATTCATTGAGGGCCTAGTTTCTGAGCCAAGCGCCATTGTAGGCACTGTGGACAAGTTGGCTGCAGTCCTTGCCTTCAAGGTCTACATCAGAGGAAGATAATTGCTTCTTAACAGCAAGTAAAATTCTTTACAGATGAAGATGGCAGGATTTTGTTTGCCACCAATGACTTCAAAATTGCCATTTTGCAGAAGAAATGTTTTTAATATTCTTTCTCCCCAGGTTGGAAGCTGAAAGTATGCTTGTAAGACAAGGACATGCACCACTTGAATGCTACCTGATTCTTGCTGGACATTTAAAGGTCATGTCAAGCAGTACAAGCATGAACAAAAATACCAACTCTGAAATTTTAAGTGAGTTGGAAGAAGGTGACTTCATAGGGGTAAATATTGTCTTAATTTCTCAGTCTTTTATCATTTTCACTTTTATTTATTTTTTATATTTTTTATTGTTTTTCACATTTTTATTTTTAAAAACCTTAAAATTATATGTCATTGTATTAAAACAACATAGTATCCTGTAACATTGCCCTCAAATGTTAAATATTTCAATAATTGAAATGCTTAGAAAAATATATATTTTCCTTAGCAGTGTAGAGGCAACATATAGCCTGATATGTAGTTTGTGAATGCACAGAACCCACAAGATTCAGAAGTGATTGTTATGTGAATGATTGAATGAGTTACAAATCATATAGCTTTGGAGGCAGAGTGATATTTTTTTTTAAGTATGCTATACTAGTTACTGATTCAAGAAGATATTTTTGATTCTTTAAAGAAAGTCTATTCTTGCAGAAAATTTTACACAGAAGGGGTAAGATTTAGAGCAAGAAAGCAGCTTGTGTGTAGGAATAAAACTTGCTTCATTTCTATGTTTAGTGGAGGGCAGCCTGGATTTGGAGATCCTTGGATCCTCAAGTCCCTAACTGTAGAGACCTTGGGAGGTGAGAACAGTTGCTGGTATTTAATTTGGAAATGTCAGCTGAGGTAAGGTATGGTATTGAAAACAATGCAAAAGAATGTGGACTTAATTCTACAGGTAGTACGCATAGCCCAGTGAGGGTTTTTAAGTAGGAGGGAGGTGAACCAGATTAACATTTAGGTAGATGGCTGGTGTGATCACCAGTTGCAGTGCTAACACAGGTGGGGCTGTGTTGGCAGAGAAAGGAAAACGTGGAATTGGAGAACAGGTAGAAGATTGGTAAGCAGATTCTAGACCCTGCACTGGTGGTGGGGATTCCAAATAGGAGATGGATTCAAGATATTTTATTGGTAACAAATCCAATGAGAAGGGCAAAGGAGAAAAATGTATTTCTAACAATTTGCGATCAAAGTCAAACCTTATTTTTTCATGGCATTCTCATTGTTAATTACATATCCTTATTGGTGGGTCAAAAATTTCTTGTTAGATTGAGCATTAGTTAAGGTGTTGGCCAGTCTGTGACCGGCTGAACGTTCTAGTGTTGGAGGTGCTTTGAAAGCACTCTTAGAATCTTATGAGCCTTTGTTGACATCAAAATCTTCTCCAGGATCAGCGACTTAGTGTTAGAAGGAGCCTCAGAGGTCAGCTCAACAAACTCTTTCACGTTACGCCTTAGTAACGTGAATGGAGACTCAGGGCAGTTAACTGAATTGCTCATCTTGACAGAGCTAGTTAGTGGCAGCAATGGGAACAGAATTTGTATTTAGTGTTCTGTTCACTCGGCTGTGCTGCCTCAACTGTGTGCAGATCAAATAGAGCCATTGATTTTTCAACTAAAGGGAAGAAACTTGGAGATCAACTGAACTGGTATTTCTCAGCCAAAATCCATATAGGGTTCTTCAGGGAAACAGAACCAATAGGCTATATACGGATATATATATATATATATAGTAGGAATTGGCTCATGCTATTATGGAGGCAGAGAAGTCCCACAATCTGCTGTCTAGAAGCTGGAGAACCAAGAAAGCCACTGGTGTAATTCAGTCCAGGTCCAAAGGCCTGAGAGCCAAGGGGATAGATGGTGCAAATTCCAGTCAGAGCCCAAAGGCCTAAGAGTTGAGGGCCTGATTAGTATGAGGCCTGGTCCAGGGCTGAGGGCCTGAGCACCAGGGGTGCTGACATCCGAGGACTGGGCCAGGTGGATGTCCCAGCTCAAGCAGGGAGAGATTTTAAAGTCGTGCCACTCTCCCTTCAACAAGATAATCTCACCTTGATTCTGTATTGATATGTCTTTTTCCATATTATAATCATAAAAAAGTGTTACAATTTTGTATACTAATACCCCCACCCCCATGGAGCATCTCCACTCCAAGTTTGTCATCTTTAGGACACAGCACCCTTTTTTCTGAGTAATAAAGCGTTGAGTGGAGTTTTAGGATGCAACGTTGTGTGTGTTTGCGGATCATGCTGTTGTTTTAATACATCAAGAATTCCGGAATAGACTCATTTGACCTAGCGTTCTGTTTTTATAAAATAGTCCATATATTTTAATGCTGCCGGCACTGATAGATTATTGAAAGTAAGACCAGGCCAGTTCTTTCTTATCAGTTTTATAAACTCAAGATTTATTTTTTAAAAATTATTTGCTTAAAATGACACATAATTTCATACAGTCCCAGAGTTTCATTGTAATAATAGTGTCAGAGCTGAAATAATTTAATTCCAGAAAAAATCCAAATTTTTTTTTCCAGGAAATCTGCCTTTTAACTAACACCAATCGGCCTGCTTCCATTTTATGTAAAACAGATGTAAAACTTCTTGTAATAAGTAAAGATGTAAGTATATGATGGTATTCGTTAAAATAACTAATGCTTTAAGGAAACCTTTTCCAGGAGCCCAGGTAAATTTCAAAGCCAAAAATGTTTACAATGACAATGACTCCTGAGGAAAATAAGTGTCTATATTTAAATAATGTTATATCTTAATGCTTTGTGCTGATGGATCAGTTGCCTTAATTAGATAACAAATCATCACAGATGTAGGGGAGGCAGAATTTTACCTCTACCCTTTTAGGGTGTGTTGGCTATTCCTGGGAATTAAACTGACACAAAATAGATTAACAGGAGAAAAGCATACAAATCTAGGTAAGTTTTATGTGACTCGGGAGACCTCATAAGGAAATGAAGACTCAGAGAAGTGGCAAAACCTATCGATAAATACTATAATACCCTGAACAAAGAGAGATCATTGTGGAAAAATAACTAAAATGCATGAGGAGGCTAAAGGAAAATGAGAATTATTTTAACAAGGTCTGATTTTTAGAATTCTCTCAGCTTTGACTCTTCATCGAAGAATGTTTCTTTTCTCCTGGTATGGGGAGGCAATCTTTCACATGGGAGTTTTCTAATCTCCTGTTTTCAGAAAGAAAAGGGAGGTTAGAATGCTCATCTTGCATGTACTGTTTTCAGGTGCCTTTAGCTCAAAATAATCCTTATGCCAAAGTGGCATATTTGGGGGTGGTGTATTCTGCTAGATAACTCACGTAAAACTATTAGGTTAGTGCCTGACAGACAGCACTCAGTAAATGGTAGTTATTACTTTTGTTGCTATTAATTATAATAGAAACAGTGGCATGCTGTTGATGACAGATGGGTGCCCTTTAAATAAACTTGAAAACATTGTGTGTATCATTGCTGTGTTTTTTAGGAAAACAGTTGCTTGGTTCATTGCTAGAGTTATACTTTGAAGTAAAAGTGCCTCTCTGCAGGGATGTGCTGGGGTGCTGCCGGAATTCTTAGCAAGGAGGCCGACGCTGCGTGCATTCTGTTGTTTGGCAGTGCATTTTGTCACACAAGCCTGCGTCAAGTGGAAAGCAAAGTTTTTCATTGTTTTGGGGGAGTGATTTACAAGTGTTTAAGAGTTCTTATAGCAGGCTCTGGGGTTACTATAATTCTTTTCTTATTTTAAAAATATTTCTTAGATAAATTTCATGAGACACATAGCCTTATTTTCAGGGTGATGGTGATATAACAGCAGCTGCTCTATTATTTTTTTTTTTATTACTCCAGACAAATGGCTTTCAGAAGCTATTTAGGCTATGTATTCCTATTCTGCCTTATAAATCTTGATGTGCCAAGTACTGGAACGATTGCTTAGTTGTTCCCTTGGGAAGCCTGAAGTGAAAACATTGATTGGGCTCTTTTGGGCCGAGAGCCCAGTTCAGCTCTTTGGCTGGTGGGAAAAGTTTTCGTTTTCTCATTAGGGAAACTAGTGGCAGCAGAATCTTGCCTAGAAATATTTATTATTATTGGCATGGCCATAGGACTGTCTGCTGTCTCCTTACAAGCACTGTTGGTAAGCCATTCTGGAAGCAAAGGAATGTGTTTGAATCTGTATTTGTTAAGAATTTTTAAAATGCATATCTTTGTCAGTACTTCAATAAAGCTCATGAGATGTTCTGTATATTTGCTAAGATAAATAATTCTGTGATTGGCTTCTTAAAGTCAGAGTAGAACGTACTGCAATCTACCTTGAAAATGTCATAGGAACTTTCTTGAACGTTTGAGTATTGACAACTACCAATTTAATAGACACATGCTGTGCACTTCTTGGCTGAACCGTCGCTGTGGGAACTTGATGGACTGCAGTGATTATGGCCATAATAAGCGCCATGTACTCAAATGTCCTATGAAAAAAAGCATCAGAAATACAATGATATGCAGGATGTGGTTTTCTTTTTAAATATTATATTTGATTTATTATTTATGGGCTAAAAAAGAAAGGTGAGCTCCATTAACCCAGTGGCCTTTATTTTTTCCCAAGCAGGATAATTGCATTCTAATGGAAATGTAGAAACAGCAGGTATTATAAATACAACTCCCTGAACAAGGGGGGCTGCTGGCTTCAGCCTCAGAGAGCGTTCAGTGGGGTTCAGCATACATTTATAAGTAGCTCCAATTCTTTACCAAGCAAAATAGGAAAATGCTGCCAAGACATTAGTATTGGGAAAATCTAGTAATGTTCCTGGAGTTAATTTTATATATTTTTTTACACATATCATATTCTTTTAAAAGATAGAGTATTCTGTTTTATTCAGGACTGAAATCACAGCCTTACAGTAAGTGTGGCACCGTAGCGTGTCTCACACATCACAGCGATGTGATTGCGTTGGTCAGTGCGGCGTGCATCTGTGTGAAGATCGTGCACAGAGTCCTTCACGGGCTGCTTCGCACAGGCCTTCTGTATTTTTCGATGTGATCACAGCATCTTGCTCTTAAGATGCTGAATTTTGAGACCTTCCTGGGATTCAGCTGGAGAAGGTGGAGTCTCAATTCTGCTTTTGGGTCCTTGATGTTCTGGGGTCACAGAGACTCCCAAGGGAGGTTGTCAGTGGTTCTCAAGTGAAAGTTCACGCACCGTTGATATTCTCTGGCTGTTCTTCACCTCTGAGAGGTGAGTGAGAAAGATAAGAGTCGTGTACTGTGTACCTTTCTCAGAAAGCTGAATTTATTCACAATTTCAAAACATGATCCTCTATGTTTAGATTATGCTCTTTCTGTTTTGTTTTTTTGGGGGGGCGGTTTTGGTAGTTATGTGTCATTTATTTCATGAAATCATGTTGACAGTCCCTGGTAGTTGTTGTTGTTTTAATGTTCTTGGCACACACACACGCAAAGAGGTGGTGTGTCGTATTTTTTAAAAAATTCACTAGCCTGGAAAATCCTTCAATCTGGACACTGGCGTACTTTGTCAAACTTTTTGTCTGTATGAGGGCTCAGATCTCTGTTTGGAAATGCTTCCTCTGAATCATTTTGCTGTTACTTGTTTTAAGTTGTCCATCAAAATAGCGCTGCTTAGTCCTTTCAGAGCCTGAGCTGTGAGCCGGGCGGCCAGAGTTCAGATTTCAGTGCTGCCCCAGTGAGCACGGGGCCACTCTTGCGCTTTTCGGAGCCTCAGTTTCCCGTCTGTGTAAGCGACAACAGCAAGGCACCAGTTCATAGAAGCTCTGTGACTGTTAGTGAGTTAGAGCCCCTAAAATGCTTAGAACAGGGGCTGGCACAGCAGGCACATGTTGGCAGATATGAATTTTGCAACCGATCATCTTTTCCTTCTTTGTTTTCGTAATAGGACAATTACAGCCAGGCTTGCCCATAGCTAGCCCAAGATTGTCTGGGACATGATTAGGAGAAATTTAATGGCCAACCTTGCCTTTTCCCGCTCTGTATTCTCTCTTCCCTCTGACTCCCTCCACTGTTTGTTTCTACTATTGATTATGTGCTTAAATAAAAAATCCCACCAATATTTGGGATTGGGGTTAGATATATAAAAAATCTGGTTAACTTTAAAAGTTTAATTTCTGGCACCAAGCCTCACGTTCCACTTCAGAGTGACTTCACTGTATGCTGACTTCAGAGCTGCTTTGATTACACAACTCCCTTGGCCGGCCGTAGCCTCCTCGGGTACTAGAGCAGGAAAGGGAACGCGGCGGCTGCGGCCAGGAGGTACCAGGGCCCCCAGGGAGCTGGCAGCTGGGAAAAGACCGTTGACAGACCTAATGGGAGAAGATTACAGGTACTGACACAGCTGTAACTCAGTTATCAAACATAACCATTTACCGAACACCTTTTTTTTTTTTAAAAGAGAGATTTATGTATTTTACTTGCACTATCTCGTTTAATTCTCACAGTAGCTCCACTCGCTACTACTCTTATTTCTCTTTCATAGGTTGACAGATTGGAGAAAGCTAACAGATCTTATACAAGTTGTCCAAGGGCCCCAAACTAATAAGCAGCAGAACTCACACCCAGAGCACCTGACTCTGAAATTACCACTCTCCACTGCCGCGCTTCCCTGTCTGTTACGTTGCTCCCGGGGAGTGATGCTATGGAAGCTGTAGCCTCCTGTGAAGTTCCAAATGGTTACAGTGGCAAGCTTGGACAGATACCTGTGAAACTTCCTGATGTCAGGAATAGTAAAAAGACCTCTTTATTCATTTCTGCCAAGATTTTCTGTATAGTGGCCCATCCTGTAACATGTCACAAGAACAGATTTCCAGTTTTATGGCGTGTCTTGCCTTCTTAATCGTGTCTTTATTGGCGTGTCTTAATAGCCTGTGTACTCTGTCCTTACCATCTGGTTGAATCATTTACTTACCCGGGTGTTTACTTACTATACTTCAAATTTTCCATAATAAAAGGTGGTGTTTGGTCCTGAGAAGTAAGCACTTGGCGTGCCTGTGTCGCTGGAAGTTGGCAGCCCAGCTCCTTTCCTGAGCAGTAGGGGAAACCTGAGCAGTGGAAGTTTATCTCAGGACAGGAGTCCACACCCGCCCTGTATTTCGGAGAAGAGTCTTGTGCTGGTGTGTCTAGAGCAGGAGGAGACTCTGTTCTCGCCAAGCCGTGGAGGGGCCTCAGCACTTGCATGGAAAACGAATACTGGGCAGAGACTGATGTGCGACAGGAAACGTGAAGTCCTTGTTCTGTCTGTGAACACACGCCTCAGAGCTGGACCTAAACTTGAGTGGGTGGCGATCAACAACAGTGCTTGGTGTGGTTACCTAAGAGGACTGCAGTGGATGTAACAATTTCACAATTTTCTCTTCATGGTTTGGTTTGGTTTTGTCCATTGTTTGCTCGGAAATGATACATCACAAGCATTTCAAGTTTCACTGGAGCTGGAGTCCTAGAAAAGGGAGATCTAATCACTGAGAAGGAAATGCTCTTCTGAGGACATATTTTGAGCCTCTTCACAGCTGCTGCTGATTGTTCGTCCACGGCCCAGATTTTGCAAAATCTTGTTCCCAAAACGTACTTAGGAAATTAAGTGATTTTTGCATGTGTTTTCCCCATTTATTCATGCATACTTATAGTTTCCAGTCTTACCTTCATTTCAGAGTTGTTGAGTAGGAACAACTCATTTAACATGAGTGCTCTGTTCCCTCAGATTTACGTTGTCCTTAAGGACAACATGAAGGTAACTATTTATTCATCTTTTTTATGGGTTGGTATTCTCTATTGTCTTTCCGTGATAAATTTTGTTGAAATTCAGCACTTTGTACTGTGTATACTTGAGTCATATAGTAGACAAATAGAATAGACTTTCAGATTTTTTTTCCAAGCTGAATAGTTTTCAAAATAATCTGTTTATATTTATATTAAAACATGAATAAATTCCATCTTCACAGCCTTGTACCATGATAAGTAGTCCAGTTACATGGCTGATCTAGTTTCATAGTTCTCTCTGTCCTCCAACATTTTTTATGAAAAGCTGCTCGAAAGGATGGAAACTGCTTGGCTTAACAGTCTTATGAAAATTCATCACTTCTCACTAGCAGCTTAATCTTCTGGAAAGAACGCAAATCCCTTCTCCCCCCCTCCCCCCCACCCCTCATCTCCCTTCATCTCTTAAATTTGTATTTATTTAAAAAATAATTTCTTGAGTTCCTCGTATACATCAGGCACTGCGTTAGGGCCCATCACAAATAAAATAGATACAGTGTGTGTTCTTATATAATCTAATGGGTTCAATATTGGTTATTGATTTATACAATTGATTTCTGATCCACGTAATAATCACCTAGTGCTAAAGTCAAGAGATAGTAAGTGGATTCTGTATTCATACATGTTTCTTTTTTTGTAACATCAGGGGTACAGCGACTCTGGGGGCCTAGCTGACTGGCGGCCAGGCGGCCCCACCGGGCGGTGCAGTCCTTGTTTTCTGGGTCTGATGTTAGACTTGCAGTTCCCGAGGTGTACATGCCAGTGCTTCATTCCAAGGACAGACTCATGCTGATTTTACAAGAGAATGGTGTAAATCTGAATGTTGGCTCATTAATTTGAGGATGCATATCTTTTCCCAGTCACTAAAATATTCATGTTTATCATTTAAGGAAGGCTTCCTGTATCAGGGTGGACTGAGAGGCTGAATTTGCAGTCAGAGAAAATGCTAAGGGAAGAGAACATTGAAGTAAAGTTTTGTAAGTGGTCCCGAGGGATCTTTTATCCAGGCCAAGGGGATGCCTGGGACCGATCCAAGCCCCGTAGCTGAGAGCACCTCTAGAGTGAACCAGTCGCGTCCCCCAGGTTCTGTGTCTCGCCAGCGCGGGGCACTCACTGCCAACTCTTTCCTTCTCCATCTCCATCCCCATTTGCTATGTTCCCAGGCTGATTACTGCCCTGAGTGACCGTCCTCTCGTTCTATATGCTAGTGCTTCCGGACTGAGTTACAGGCAGACCTAACTCTTAGCCATTCTGTATCTTTCAAGTGATTTTGCTCATGTCTGATGTCATCTGGAATGGGCTATAATTACTGGCCAAACTCTTTAGTAGTACTTTAGTTGTACCGCTGTCTATTCAAATTGTTCTCTTTGCTTCTACTTGTCTACCACTGAATTTTAAAAAGCAGTACATTTCTTTAGAACACAAACATTATCCCTAAGAAATCCACGAGTTTATTTTTTTGGTTAGGCCTTTCCATTTCTGCATCCATTTAATCTATTATATTTGCTTATTGACTAAATTTTAGAGAAGTGCTTTGAACTGAATCCAGACCCACGCTTTCAGAGAAAGAAAATCTTGTTCTTAATCATGACCTAACCTCAAATGGTTGATTTTGAAATAATATCAATGACACCATTTTCTCACTCTTTTATTCCTTTCCCAGAGATCTGCCTTGTTCTACGACTGGGTCAGTTTTCCTGGTTCTGCCTGCCACTTTTGGTTCTTCCTTCCTCCCTGGACCCATTCTAGAGAGCAATGTCTTGACTGGATCTACTTGGGTTATAACCATCTTGGGTCTATGTGCCCTTTCTCAGAGGGTCTTTAAAATGTGTAAGCAGCGACCTGCTTTATCTGTACTAAGTCTGGACCTTTGCCCAGATGGCTGGTCTTTATATTTTCAAAACAATGCCTATTTAAACTCCATACTTTTATATTATATTCCTGATCATTTTATTTTATCTTTCATAACTAAAGAGAATTGTATTTCTTTTCTCCACAGACTTCTAACAGTGACTTCATGCCCCCGGACCTCATCATCCATTTGCCACTATGTGGTGGTGAATGAAATCTTTAGACTTTAGCACTTCACACTTCTTTCCCAGGAATCTAGTGCGTTGAGACCACCTTTGTCATCACTTTTGACATTGCTTCCTTCAGGGAATTAATGTGCCAGCTAGTGGCATCTTTACTTCCCATTTTAGGACTTTTGAGTGTGACATATTTTTTTTTAAAACTCTGTCCTGTCTATTAATAATGGACAAGAGATGGTGTCATATTAGCACATGGGACCTTGAAGAGTAAGGCGCCTGGGGGTTCAAGAGAGAAAATCATAGGGCACATTTAATGTCTTGGAAAGGGAGCAAATACTATAATGAATTTTTAAGTTAGTAATTTGTTTTGTCTCCTGAGGCCCTGGCAGCTTGCTGAAGTTCCGGGGGTAAAAAGCACCTGCAGAGAGGAATTTCCCAGTCCGAACCAACATTTAAAGTAGTGGTGTGTTAATGCTTACAAAGAAACCCTGCATGCATTTTTTATAGCTTCTAGCTTTTGCAGTTGGATCTCACCAAGGACGCTCCAAGAGGTTGAGCCCGCCTGCCGTTCTCCAGGCCCCAGTTCCCCTCGTTTATACCCTTCCCAGCGCCTAAGGGCTCAGCTTGGTTAAAAGTATGGCCCAGGACCTGAATGGAGGCATGTGGCAAAGGACATTGAGCCTCCATTTAAAAAAAAATCCTGCTATTCTTATTTAGGGATTATCAATGCTTTAACTTAAAATCAAATACATTTGCAAGGATTCTGAGTTCATGGGGTTGTTTTTTGAAAAATGAACCCTTATGTGATTAGTGTTTGATTAAATGTTCAAAGAGGACAATTTTCATCACAATGTTAAGTGAAAATGTGTCATAAAAAATTAGATCAGAACTCAAGGGTCATGGAAGATTCTGTGAATTTTTATGATATTATCACAGAGTAATTTGAGTTTGAAACGAGAAACCGAGGATTTAGGCAGTCTCCGGCAATGGTGAAAGCAGTTATGACCTAAATTCAAATGTAGCCCCTTAGACCATAGTTCCCTAAGGGTCCAAAAACGTGGATATGTAATAGACATGGACTATATAGTGGACCCCTTAGCAGGGAAGGAGATACAGACCTTCATTCTTGGACAGGCTGACCAACTCCTGATGCCTTGTTGAATAGGGTTCGTGAGGGCCCCACTTGCTGTCCCCCAGTGCAAATGCAGTCTGTTGACATCACGACCCAAATCACAGACAATTTGGCCACTATTTTGTCCCCTCCTTGAAATGTTCCTCCTTATTTCAGGAATCCCCAATGTGGTGTCTGCCTGTGCTCAGGAACTTACCCCCTCCAATTCTTTTGTTCTGGCCTCCTCACCAAGCTCCTGCTGCTGCTCTGGGAATGTCTCCGGGCACAGCGCCAATTCTACACTGTGGCCTTTTGGTCTATTGCGCAATGGGATGGGCTTCTTCTCCACGCCTTTCACTTTTGGGGTTAAACCGTCTCTCCATCACGATTCAAAACCAGAGCCTTGGATTGTGTAGGGGACAAGCTCCATCCCATCTCATTCATCTCCTTGTCTTCCTTCTTCTGGGCACCTCTGCCAAAAAAGAATTGCTTCTCCTTCAGTTAAAAAAAAAAAAGATCCTTTTTAATGATCAACTCATGCTGATTGATTTCTATAAGGATCACCAGGTCACCAATTCTGCAAACCACAAGCTATTTGGGACATAGGGCACCCTGCTACAAATGCAGTTTTACTTGAAAAACGGGAAATATTTTTCTAGTAATGTGTAAGTACACCAGTCAGTGCAATAGTGAGTTTTCAGACAGGCTTCAATGGCAAACAGGATTCATCCAAGGAATATTAGTACCTTTTGACTGACCTTTGAGATTCTCTGCTTGCCATGATAAATAGAACCTTAGTTACTTATCCCTCATTCCTTTGTGCTCAATGGAACACTGTAAAAAAGATAAAAAGACTGTAGAAACTTAAAAATGGAACATTCACTATTTCTACTCTCAAGAAATAACCCCTAAAAATTATTTATCATATATAACTTTATTTTTCTTGTGTGCACTTTCTCTCTCTGTACACACGCAGATATACAATCATTCTGTTTGTTTTGTAATATATGTACTTTTGCACTTATCCATTATTGGTATATATGGATATACCTCATTTTAAAATGCATATATTATGATATATTATATAGATTTATTATAATATTATCGACTAGCCATGCACTCATTCACTGCAGACCAGAATGCTTCCCTGTCTTCCTATCACTAGTCCCTATCATCATCCTTGGAGATTTGCACCCAGCACCTTGGCTTCTTTGATCCTGGATTGGTTCTCTCCACCTCAGTCACCAACTGTGACCTTTCTGTTGCCAATAACTGGACTGTCTCTGAAATCTTTACTTCAAGCATTCGTCTGTTGACCAGTGTCTTCCATGCTTCCGGTAGTCCTTCAAATTCCAGCAGTCCTTCAAATTTATCTGGACCTTTCATTTGTTGATCTCTCCCTCCGTCAAACCTGAACCTGAACAGCTAATTAATGTGGAGAAACAACACTCAAGCTTGTTAGCCAGCTCCTTTTTGAATTCATGGCCGTGCCCTAGCTGGGGTAGCTCAGTTAGCTGGAGCATCATCCTGTACACCAAAAGGTTTGGGGTTTGATTCCCCGTCAGGGCACATACTCAGGTTGTGTGTTCAAGCCCCTGTTGGGGCGGGTATGGAAGGCAGCCAATCAATGTTTCTCTCTCACATCGGTGTTTCTCGCTCTCCCCCTTCCTCTCTCTCTAAAATCAATAAACATTTAAAATTAAAAAAATAAATTTATGGTCACTACACCATAACTCTACTTGATTTTGTTGATATATAGTTTCCCCCTTCCCTGTAGTGACTATTCTACTTCTTTTCCTCTCTCCTACATCCTTCTCCCCACATGTGTTGATCTGATGATCTTGCCTCCTATCATGCTTAATAAAGATAAACAATAAAGGAGGAGCCTTGGCCTCGTTTTCTGACCATTCCCTCAAACTCGTAACCACAGTCTCCACTTCACTCCTGTTTCTGTGAATGAAGCGTCCCTGACTGTATTGAACACCAGCCTCCTCTGGTGGCCTGGCCCATCCCCCATCAGAACTCGGGCACAAGGCTCCAGCAGTGGTTTGATGGCTAGAAACTCAGACCCTGGAGTCAGACTGCTGGAGCGTGAATCTCGGCTCTGTCGCCTGGTAAGTGTATGAGCTTAAGAAAGTTACGTAGCTTCTTTGTACCTCAGTTGCCCCTCTGTACAACGTGGGTATTAATGTAATCTACCTCACAGAGTAGTCGTGCAGATTAGAGAAGCGAATTTAGCAAAATGTTTAGGACAGAGCGAAGCTCCCAATGTGGGCTGTGTCTGCATTGGCTGCGTCTCCTGTGGCTGGTCTCTCACTCTCCTGGATAAGGCCCTTCAACTTGCAAACAGGGTCTAGTAATTTTGTTTCTTGAACAAATAGACAAAACAAAACAACAACAAAAAACCCAGCCCTTCCCTTCCCTTCACATTTCCCCAGACCCTCACTACCACTTCATTTCTCTGCTCAAACAACAGAGCTTCTCGATTCCATCCACTTCTCTCTGCCTTTAATCCTCTTTCTTTCCAAGCCTCTCTCATCTAGATTGCTGCAATGGTTTCCTGATACAGACACTGTAAATTTGATAATTCACTGAGCTCTTTAGAAACCTCTCTCGGAGTAAAACCCACGCTCTTATTCTGGCATATGAAGATCAGTATTGGTTAGATGTAGCCACAGTGATACTGAGGAACAAACCACCCTAAAAACTCGGGCGTAAAACAACTCTTTCTCCTGGATCTGCTAGTCAGCTGGTTTCCTCCCACTGCCTGCAGGCCGGTGGGGGCTGCCGGATCTAGGCTTTGCAGACTGGGCGGCTCTGCTACACGCTGCAGGTGGGCCTGGGGCCATTCTGCTCATTCTCAGGTGTCTCTCATTCTCCTCTTGGGACCAGTCACCAGCAGGCAGCGGAAGAGCACAAGAGGGCATGCCTGGGCATTTGAACACAGTGTCGTCTTGTCTATTGGCATCTCATTGACCAAAAGAAAGTTCATGGCAAAGCCAAAGTCCAGGAGTAGGAAATACATTTCTTCTTTTGTGAGAGGAATTACAAAATGACATGTCAAAGGACATAGGTGTGTGTATGTGCACGTGGGGGTGGGGACTGGGGCTGGTAATTCAATGTACCACACCACTCTCTGACATCTTACACCAGTTACCTCCTCACCCATGATGCTCTCTGCTCCTTGAACGCAACAAATTCCCTCCCTCTCTAGGGCTGTTTGCAGTACATTCTACAGTGCTGTAAATTTATCGGTAGCGATAGCACTAAAGTTTGCTTTCCAGAGTATTCCAGTGACATGACAGCTATTCCTTTTTTTCCTCCCTTTTTAGCCCATTATTTTATTTCTGATGATCATTAGAGTACTCATTGACTTTTGGATAGATCCGAAAGCCTTTAGATTCACCATCAAATCAATAAAACGCTTTTATTTTCCTCCAACACTGTGAAACCTGCCAAAAGATGACAAACAAATTAATTTGCTGTACATTTGCTCGACAGGAATAATGGGCAGTGGGCAGAACACTATGAAGAAAAAACAAGTGTAATGGAACTTTAGAATTTGGGAGTTGAGATGACTTAGATTTTGTGAGCTTCTTAATTTAATAGATGCTATTTCCTAATCATTTATAAGCTAATTTTGGTTTTCTTTATTCACATTACAATATACCAGTGGTCCGTTGGGTACCATTTTTCTCATGCATACCAGGCGTGTGTGGAGTAATCTGAGACTCCGGAGGAGCAGGGTTTGCAGAGATGGAGGGTCAGATACAACGTGTATATCTGGGGGCAGGGGTTGGCCCATGAGGCACGTCACCCCATGTTCAATGGGTGAAAGGGATCAGTGCACAAGAATTCAAGGCATTGTCCTTTCTGCTTCTGAGAGAAGAAGGAAAGGAGAGGGACTTGAGATCTGGGGGAGAAGATATGCTGCGTCCTTACTCTGCTGGTTTAGGGAGAACGTGTAAGCACAACTCTCCTGGTGGAGCAAAGGGGACACTTTCCAGCAGCGTTCAGTGGGCCCAGGCCCAAGGGAGTGTGGCTTCTGCGCTGCTGTGAAGCACATCGTCCTGACTGATTAACCTCACAGTAGCTACATGGTCGAGGGCATTCAGCAGATCATATACTATAATAAATGCTTTATACCTGAACTCATGTAACTGGCACAATTTACCTATGACTGTGGTGGAAGCAGTGAGCATCGTTGACATCTGGAACAGGAAAGATAGGTGAGGCCACCCAGGCCCCTGTTGGAGATCAAAGGGCACTAACTTCCTGAAAGCCCTGGCTGAGCTTTATCAACTAGGAGCCCGTGTTGTTTATTTGCATTTATCCACCCAGCCTTCACCTGAAACGGTCACCTGCCTCTCACTCTGTAACATTCCCATCACTATCCAGGGACACAGCTGCACTCTTGCCTAGTTCCATGTCCTCAGATCAGATAACCAAGCTGATGTCTCACTACAGCCTTGTCCTGCCAGTCATGTCCTCTCTGGCCTCACCCTTCCCATTCCCAGGACTGTGAGAGACTGCAAGGAACGAGGGTGGATGAAGCTGGTGGACATGAGAGCAGCTTGGAAGGGGCCTTGGTCTGGCTTGAGCCACCCTTCGCTACCAGTGACTGGCTGATGTGGAAGGCCAGAAGGAGCAGCAGTTAACACGGATGGTCAGTTCTACTGAAATGTTCTGTAGCAGCCTCCATCTGGCGCCGAGAGTTGCTAACAGCATCAAACGAGATGACGCAGATGAGTCTATTTTGTAAACTATAGTCCCACGTGTAGGGTGCTTTCAGTGCTTTTGGAAGTCTGTCTCCGTGTGGAAGATTGTTCGTCCCCACCCTGTGGATGCCAGGCTTGGTCAGGTGACTTGCTTTAGCCATGTGAGTAGATGGGTGCATTTCTGGGCAGTTGCTTGAAGAGCCAGCACAGGGTTCCCTGTGTTCTCTCCTTCCTGCCCCTGTTTTTGTCAGCTTAGGTCTCTGGTAGCTTCTGTGAGCAGACAAAGCCCATTGCTGACCCAGGATAGGTATGCACTTGAGTGAAAATAAAATGCTTTAAATTGCTCAGAGTTTTCAGGTTGTTTGATATTGCAGAATAGCCTGGTGTATGTAGCCCAGCTGATACAAAGTTAAACCCTGGAAGTCTAGGATGTTTCTGGAAATTAGGACTCAGTTGTGAACTGGAATGGTACTGTCAATAACTAAGATTGAAACACTATGGGAAAATTCTTGGTTTCAGGTTAAAGAGAAGAGAAAGTTGCCTTTTTACTCATTGTTGTATCTTTCGTTTTTCTCCATGTCTTGTGGTTTGGCATGTATGTACCCCGGTGTGCAGAAAATGCAATACGGTGTGTTTATTTTTACCTTTTCTTTCTCTGCAGTACACACACTTGGTTTCATATTAGTGTTAGGGGACATGACCAAACTGACTATTGCTTTTAAAAAATCACTTTAGACATTTGTCCTCCATTACCTTTTTATGAAGTATTATGCAATTTGTTGAAAAATATCATCTGTGACATAGAATAGTTTTTTCGAAGAACAGTTAACAGTATCACCTCAGTTTATATAATAAAAATCATGTAATTTAAAAATTAATAAATAAATCCATTTAAAAGGTTTATTTTTTTAAATTAAGGATTCCTAAAGCTATCACTTACTTAGTTTTTAAGTGAAAATAAGAATGCTTTAAAAACATCACTGCCATTGAAATTAATTTCATGAAATAAAGAACTATTTTTTAAACAAATCTGATTCTGTAAATCAGAAGTGTATTAAGATTTTTTTAAAAAGTCATCATGTGACTTGACCAGGGAAAAGTAGAGTGAATGACTTTCCAGGGTTGCCTGGTATCTATGTGGGTGTATAGTCTTCATATGTACATGTATTTTATCTGTGTGTGTGGGTGGAGCGAGAGAGAGTGATTCATCGTTTTTTACTTTGTTTTTAGGATTTTTACTGCATTCTTGCACAGACAGTACAGGAACAGTATGAAGAAACATGCAGCTTTCTAAGGTATATATGGGGGAATTTATTTCCTGTAAATAATTTTTACAGTTTTAGAGGAAAGTCTTTGATATTTGATATTTAATTTGAATTCAGGGTATCTCCTATAAATGTCTTTATGGTGAAAGCCAGCAGGGTATGTTGAAAAGTGCCTGGGCCTTGAAGACACACAGACCTGGATCTGAATCCTGGTGTTATCACTTATTAGTTATGTGTTGGGCAAGTTAATATACCTCTTCTAGCCTCAGCTTTTCATCTGTAAGATAGATATAATAGTACATTCCTCCATGGTGTAGATTAAATAAGACAGGCTTTTTTACATCTTTGTTTTTATCAGGATACTTAGAAGAGTGCCTGAGACTTAATACATATTCAATAATATTCGTTGAACAAAGGAATGAGGGAATGATTAGCATAGATGAAAACAGTAAAACCGTTCCATAAAGCCCATGAGTTTGCATCTACTTCTGGATCCTTTATTCCCTTCTACTGCTCTGTCTGTTCCAGAAGTGCAACCAAATCAGGCGGCACAGTCACTGTAGAAACCGGAAGCATGTTGTCTGTGTGTGTTTGCGCATATACACATGTGTGCCCTTTAGAAGACTGTTCATGTTATGATTTCATAACAAATGCATCCAATGAGGCAAATAGATCTTCATGCTTTTGATTTCCATGTGATTCATGTATTGACTATAACTGATATCAGACCAGTTATGTATCACACTACCTAAGAATAAGTGCATGAATTAAACTGGACTATAAAACAAGAAGCGGAAGCATCTTTAAAAACAAGGGTAATACTCACCAAGAAGCTGAGAGCTGTATAGCTTAAAAGCAGCTCAATTGATTTTTTTATTTCATTTATTTTGGTTTTGTACAGCAGTGTTCTGATAGCTCATTTATGTCTCTTGATCGGTTGGCCTCACTATCCCTCAGATTTTCTATTAATATACTATATTTTAAAACAGGGAAGAGCTGACGTCACTCTGCATCCACTTATGTATAGTGGAGGCTCAGGAGGATGAGAACTGGGAACTGTGGAGAAAGCCTTTCCAGGCAGCACTGCCTCCTGTCTTTGCTTTGCCCCATTCCTCTCCCTTTCTGAGGACGGGCTTCCTTTGCTGTCTCGGGCATGATTCATCGAGTTGCCCACAGATGGTGGCCTTGGCTGACGAGACTTCTAATCCACTGCCGGAGGCTTTCTATGTCCCTCTTCCAAATTCCTGTGAGAGAGAAAAAATCTGATTAGGCCAGTCCAGCCTTGGATCAGCTGTCCATTTACCAGCGGCATCCAGAGAGGAGAACAAACGAGGTTTCAGGGCTTACAGAGGGGAAGTGGGAGGAGCGGGACCATTGCCTAATGTCCAGCACCTGAGGGCATTTCACAGTCTTCTTTCAAAAATGGAGTTAAAGGATTCCATTTAAAAAAAAATCATAGTAACTAGAAATATTATGGTATTATTCTTTAAAACCAGATTTATGTAGTCAGCTACCTCAGCTCCCAAAGAACAAAGATAAAATTTAGAGATGTAGAGTGTTATTAAGCCCAGTCTCCTAGTAGGAATGATAAATTGATGACGTCTCAGAGTTCTAAAGAAAATTCTGAGAAAAAGCTATACCTAGTTCTTACATTATAAGTAATGCCTTGAAGTTCAGTGGAAAGCTAAAACCTGGAAATTATTTAACAATAAGGGAAGAATTATTTCAGAGACTAAGTTGAAACATTATGAAAGACTAGCAAATCGATAAAAAAATAAACACCAGATGTGCTTGTTAGAGTAGAAAAGGACTGTAGGTCAGGGAAAAGGAGTTTAAAGTAATTTGGCTAAGATGAAGAATCCAACATTCAAACTTAACAATTTTAAAAAAGGAGATGCTATAAGTATTTTAGTTTCAAGAGGCATCATGCAAATGATAAAGAAGTACACTGGGGTTCCTTTGTTATTGGCAAATTCGTATGTTGAAGACCTAACCGCCCAGTGTGGCTGAGTTTAGACATGGGGCCCCTAAGTAAAATTGAACGAGGCCATAAAGGTGGGGCCCTGATCTGATAAGGTTAGTGCCCTCATAAGAAAAGACACCAGAGAGGTCCCTTGTGCATTCTCCGCGCCCATGTGTGGAGGAAAGGCCATGGGAAGACACAGTTAGGAAACAAGCCAGGAGAGGAGCCCTCACCAGGAACCAAATCAGCCAGCACCTTGATTTTAGACTTCCAGTCTCCAGAACTGTGAGGAAATAAATTTCTGTTGTTTAAATGACCTGATCTGTGGTATTTTGTTATGGCAGATGATGGCATCCTTCAAATCCTCTTTGTTGTGAAATTCGTTATCCAGATATTATTGTAGTGTTCTCTGTAAGCTTTTCCCAGACCAAAACAAAAAGCCTGCACTATTTCTCAGAGAACTGTGAATAAGGAAGCCAATGTATTGTCTTTAAAATGTGTAAATGGTGTCAACATCTTTCCTCTGTCAGAGGTAAAGTGCCTCTGCTTACCTCCAATGGGTGTCTGCATGAGGTGACTTTATACTGTAGAGTATGGAGGTCCAGAGTTGAGTTAAAGTGGTAACTTAAATATATTTTGAAAGTTACATATTAATTCATCTGTTTGGAAATGCAATGCAAATCTCAATCCCATAAGCCCTAGAGCTGCTTTTCTCAGTTCTGCTAAACTGCTTCTTATTGGAGCCAAAATGTGAGCCTTGGGTTATTTTAAGGAACACAGACAGTCACAGGGATAAAAGGCCATTGCAAGCACATCTGAACAAGCCACGATCCTGTCACGTGACTGTGTCAGAGAACAGGGGTTGTGTAAGGTCGGCTTGCTGACCAAGAGAGGGAGAGGTCCTTAAACGTGGGGAAAAGTGATTTGATCAGAGAGTGGAGTGGCCTTAGCCCTAGACTGTTCACTTATTCATATATTATCACCCAGTGAACAAAGTCCAAATTCCCACAACTTTTCATCAGAGGCCTATGAGCCACTTCTGGCCTGCAGTCTTTTTTTTTTTTTAAATAATTTACTAACATTTAAACACTTAAAGATCTCTCATAAAAATCAAGCTTTTTGGCTTCTCTTTTAAAAAACCAAAGAGCTGGCTTGGTCAGAATAAAGTATACGCCTTGGAAAAGGCCTCAAGATCCCCAGTCTCCACCACTTTCTAATGTCTTTTACCTGTCCTATTTTACTTATTCTCATTGCTTGTGGGTCATTTAGGATCAGAGACCTTTAAGAAGGTTGCTCTAAACCAACCTTCTTTTTCTCAAAAAGCCTTTGGAGAGCTGTAGCAGAACAACAGGCTCAAATACGGAAAATCGGTCAACTTTAGTCATTTTTTCACAAATAAAATATGAAGGAGGGGCTCTATTAGAATGGTTGTTAATGTGTTGAAAAAACAAGTAAAACCTCCACCTTGGGGAAATATAAACTCATCCCTGGGCAATAAGACACAGTGTCTGGAAGAAAACTGAACTTTGTAGCTTAAAAAGTAGCATTTGGCTTTCTACTTGATACTTGGAAACATCCTAGATTGTATTAAATGAGGCACAAGTGAGCATGCTCCTCAGCCACTCCGAGGACTCAGTGGTACTGATCAGTGGTGGCATGGGCATGCCTAAGGTAGGAGACAGCGGGAGGAGAGGAGTGACTGGATAGGGAATGAAAGGAGGGAGAGAGGTGGGGGGAAAGAATAGAGGAGAACTAAAGGAGGAGGAAAGAAAAGAGAAAGGAGGAGCATCATGGGGTTCCATTAACCAGTTCTTTTAAAACCAATGTTTGCATTCACTTTTGTTCTGGGCTGTTATTGTTAATTAATCCACCAGATGGTGCTCTGAAATACCAAATAAACCTCAGTCCTGAATTTAAAAAATTACCTTGCCTGAACTGTCCGGGATTGACAGTTATCAAAACTGGAAAGGATACATGCCTGACTACTCGTTACTTGAAAATATATATTATATAACTATGTAAAATGTTTTTATTAGGAGGATATAATTTAGGAGGAAAATTGGAGATATTTAATTCTGCTCTTTTCAGTTTTCTTAAAATTGTCTTTATACTTTATAAAGTATGAATTTTAAAAACTAAGAGAATCATGATGAATATTTATTCCAAAAAAACCCCATGTGTACATATCCCTCTCCTAGTTTCTTAGGGCTGCAACTGGTCCATTTTAGAACCATCTGTCCCTACCATGCATCTGTGGGATGCTGAGGAAAGTTCACTGGAGGAGTCAGGTTTTCTGCATTCAGCCTGAGCTTGTCAATCATACCCTGGCTCCATTCTCCACATTTTGGTCTCTGTCTTAGTACACCTCCATCCTCTGGGGACCGCTCAGAAGCTGAAATCTGGTTTGTTCACCTAGCACCCTAGCTTTTCTCTCTGCTGTCTCCAAACAGCATTCCCGAATAGGTCTGATTCTATTCTCAATCCCTTAGCCACTGGAAGTGAATTTAGACTCTTGAAAAAAGTCTCTAATGTGTGGCACAATATAAACGAAAGGGGAAAAGTAAGTGACATGAGGAGAAATATGCACTTGGCATTTAATAACCGTTATATATGACAAATGAGAGTGTGAGTATAGCAACACTGTAATTTTGAAGTTAGCCTGTTCCAAGTTCAGATTCTGACTGCCACATGTTACCTGTATGATGATGCCCAAACACGATACCTCTTTGAACTTCAGTTTTTCTCTCCTGTATAATGGGGATAATACCTACTTTGCATGGCTGTCTTGGAGATTAAAGAAGATTACATATTTAAAGCAGCTAGGTTAGTAGGCTGCCCAACCATTTCAGTGCCCTTTCCTTTCTCTTCCTTACCTTACTCCTGTGCTCCAGCTCAAAATGTGCACTCCAGTGCCAGTAACAGGGACACTGCTGTGCTCTCCCGAGCCTTCCTCCTGCCTGGTCATCTGCTCCCAAACTTTCCTCATGCTGACCACTGCCTGGGGCTCCACCATCTTGCTGCTTCCAGTTCCTGGCTGTCTCTTTGTGCTCTGTGCTCTGGAATAACCACCTGGTGGTGTGGCTTGTGCCTCTCTGTGGCCACGCGCCTGCCTGCTTTATGAGTGGCTACTATCCCAAACAGCATGCACTCTGGGTACATCTTCCACTCCACTTGGCCTGGTTGGATCCCCATTTCTGCTGCTGGGTTAACCTGCTAAATAATTGCCCTACTATGAAGGCCTCCTGTAAATCACTGGGTGTGACAATTTAGGCAAAGAGCTGTCCAGCTGCACTGGGCAGAGCATGTGGTCACCACTTGGGTGTGTGTGCAGAAAGTTTGTGATTTTCAAATTGGACTGGAGAGGTGGTCTCTCCTGACAGAGACAGCTGGCCTCTGCTGTTACAGCTTGAGGATCTACAGAGCTGCCTCCGGGGGTGTGGCACCGTCTTCAAACCTGGGTCCTTTCCAGGCAGGAGTGCCCCTCAGGGAGCCAGGGTTGTAATAGGAAGTCAGAAAAGTGAGGTGATCCATAAAAGACGGTGAAGAGCCCTGGCCAGGTGGCTCTGTTGGTTGGAGCATCATCCTGTACACTAAAAGGTTGTGGGTTTGATTCCTGGTCAGAGCACGTATATAGACTGCAGGTTTGATCCCCAGTTGGGGTGCATACGGGAGGCAACCGGTTGATGTTTCTCTCTCTCTCCAAAATCAATAAACATATCCTTGGATGAGGATTTAAAAAAAAAACAGTGAAGAGCTTAGAAGTCTTGTGTCTTCAGAGCAGATGGTTCAGGAGCAAGGAGTGAGTTACAGGAGCCTGTGGAACTGGGAAGCTGCTCGTTAGGAGGTGTGTTGCCATTACTATAGTGGTTTAGCAGGATATTCCTATTTACATATATTTAAAAACCAATTCAATAGTTTCTGGATATAACTTTCTATTTATATAGGGGTGGCAAAAGTGGGTTTACAGATTGAGTATGCAAAACACAGAGTTAGTAAAGCTATTGTAATAATTATAATTTGCATGTATTTTTCCATACAAACAACTGTAAACCTAATTTTGCCCATACCTGTATGTCCTGAAACTGCTTTCATGCTAAAATGAGTCCTTTGGAAAGTCTGTTTATCTGAATTATTTTTTATTCTCCAAACTTGTGTAGCCACAATTTTTTTGCTATGAAGAGTTCAAAATTTTGCCTCAGCAGATTTTGCATTAAGTGCTTAAAATCCAAGCATTTAAAATTCTGAGGGAAGTAATAAACATTGCCTAATAGAAGTGTTAATGTGCCACTTCATTAATGGTGGAAATGTCTGTGAACATCTGCTACTCTTCATAGATAGTGTCCCTAATCATAGGTGCGGACATATTTAGTAATTGGCATTTGATCAAGTTCTTAATGAAAATTTTATCTCCAAAACTTTAGCCTATTTTCCACAAACAGCAACAAGTATTTGAGTAATAACCAAAATGCTATGGTTTCTGATGTAATAGTTTTAGAGAAGCCAAAATCAGATGCTTCAACTTGGCAAAAGCCATTTCTTTTTAATCCCCTCTATGAAGTAGCTCCATGAACAGCTCCTCAGTTTATTCCAAATTGCACATGCAAGCATTCTCCCTCTTTTATAATTCTGAATGCTTTTTTTCTCTGTATATTGTATGTAAAAAACAATTAGATTAGTTTTGGTGCTAAGGTGTCGTGGGTTTTATTTTAAAGTTTGCTTAATGAGAACTTGAAAAATCAATGTAAAGGATGGATCTTATGGGCAAGTTCAACAAGCCAATTTCAAAGACTTACCCACTGTCTGATAATATAACAGCCTCTGAATGATGAAGTTATAGTAAAAGAGAGCAGACCAGCGATCGCACAGGCTAGTGGTGGGGATGAAACACCGGGAGTTTCCTGGTAGTGATGGAACACTTCTCTGTCCTGATAGAGGCATTTGTTACTTGAATCTATACATGTGGAGAAACTCCATAGAACAATAGGCCAAAAAAGAAAAGAAAAGAAAAAGAACAAAGTAGTTCATGTGAAAATCTGAATAAGATCTGCACATGAGTTTTCAATATTGAGCTTCAATGTCCTAGTTTTGACAATATAACATATTATTATTGGGAGAAGCTGGGTTCAAGGTCTATGAGAACTCTGTACTACTTATATATTTTCTTGTGAGCCTTAAACTATTTTGAAAAATTATTTTTAAATCAATGGAAATAACTTATTTTCTATATGAAGAAGGTTTTGTTTGTTTGTTTTTGTTTTTTTAATGCCAGAATCTGAGTTCTCTGAGTCCTTGTATAAGGCAGTGACACTAAATGCTTTAGGGAAAAAGGGACATTGGTAGCAATCCTTAGGAATTTTCCAATAGTATTTCCTAAGTAATGCTTTCTTTTAGTGTTAGTTTCTTCTCTGCTCCTTGTTCGTCCAGTTTCTGCCAGTCTCCTGTGATCCTTCATAACACCTGACAGCTTCCTGCTTCTCTCTGTCTTTCCCACTGTCTTCTCTTCCTGTGTATAATATAATCTCCTTATTATTTCCACAAAACCCAAAACCAGGTCAGGCATTTCCATTTATAGTTATTGCCTGTGTGCACTTCTGTGTATTTCTGGAAAGAGGTTGGGGTGTTAGATGAATTCTAACAAGCAGGGGTAGGTGAGACAGTGAAGAGAATTTGTATTTATATTTTACTGAGGGTATGAGCTTCACAATTTAAACCAGAATTATTTCTTTGGATGGCAAAGTTACTAACAGTTGCCCCAAGTCCTTAGATCACTCACTTTTGGAAGTGTTCTTCAGGAGGCACCTGGAAAGGGACTGGAATAAGTAAGAAGTAGGATGGCAATATTTTCTGTAATATTGATCTTGGTCAAAATCAGGTCACACTCAAAATTGCAAATTTTCTCATTCCAATGAAAGACTGCTTGGTACTTCAGGGGTCAGAGTAGATTTTCCCAAGTTGTTTTGGGGTTAATGCTTACTTGAATCTTGAGGTCAGTTTGATACCAAATCTCAAGACAGTAATCTCCAGTTTATTTTTATTCTGTCTTAAAAGGAAAAAAAAAAAGTTGTGGGTGCAAAAGAAGATTTCTGATTGATATTCAGGAATGATTCTACATTGCTTGATTATATAAATAAACTTTGGAGATTCTTGGAAATGCCTTGCTAAATTCAATTTCCTTTATAATTTTAGCCACTCCAAACTCTTCTGCAAAGCCTTTGGAAGTTTTGGGGTCAAGGGAAGGCCATAATAAAAATTGTAATTGCAGCTACATAGAGTGTCTGTGTGGAACAGAGAAAAATGACTTTTTAAAATTAAATAGTACACAATAAATAATTACCAAGTGGACCCTAGTATCTACTGGTATGTAATACAATTTGATGTTGCGGAGTAGTAGCAGTAGAAGATGAAGCATGAAATTACCATTTATGAGACATTAATCAAGCCCTTCTTCTGCATGTCTTCCCTGCCTTCCGCTGAATTTCACATAAAGAAAGAAGTTGTCCTGATTCTAGTGAGCCTCATAGAAATGAATGCAAAATGCCTCTGGATGGGTTCTTACTGACTTAGTACTCAGTGGCATTGTCCTTTCTTTCTCAGTGTCTCACCAGGTGTTTTAGAGACATCTTCAGTGACCCTAAATATCCCGAATGATGATTTGGGAATTCCAAGCATGTAGACTACTATTTGAAGACATGATTTCGTGTATCGCATGCCATGTTCATGGGGCTTAAACAGTGTCTGACACAAATGCTCAATAGCTTTCTGTTGAGTCGAATTGACAATTTAACGTTGGGAAAAAAAACTTTGTCCCTGGATTTAGATCGACCTTGGTTAGGAGCCTGACTCTGCCACTGGGCAGCCTGGGATGAGTTATGTCACTTCCCAGAGCCCCAGCTTTCTCGTGTGTAAGGTGCTGTCAGGAACTACGTGCGTGAAAAACTAAGCACGGAGCTCGGGAAGTACTGAGCGCTTAGCGAATGATAGTTCCTGTGTTAACTCACATCTCTCCCATCATTCTTCTGTTAGAACGTTCTATTTTTCAAAATGCAATTGCTTCAAATGGAAGCATTTTCAGAGAATACCATCATGATTTCTATGAGGAGTATTTAGATGCAGAATTCCTGGGCAGAGGAGCTAACTCCTTCCTGTATTTACTAGCTTTACTGACTCTGAATCAACCAGTCACTTCCACAGAGGATCTCTATCAACATGAACAGGGAGACACCACCCTCTAGGTTCCCACCAGCCTCATTATTTCCTCCAACCCTCATAGTCATTATTTTCCAGCAGGTGGGTAAGTTTGTGTTCAGTTGTGTTTTTGTTTGTTCCAATTTATTTTCCACTTGTCAAGTAGATTGGTGTATGGACCTCTTCAATATTTTAGATGACCCAAGGAGCTGAAAATTCAGAATTTTTTTCTTCCTTGACATTTCATAGTTGATATATTAATTCTTCTGAAAGGTGATTTCTAAGCATTTTCATCTTTGAGGTTGATTACAAGTTCTCATTGTCATTCAGTTGCTGTGGTATACCTTAAATCCCTCACTTATTTTGTGAGTATTATAATCAATTATTGATCAGTTATGGTGTATCTGCGCTTTCTAGTGCTATGAAGGATAAGTAAGAGTAAGAAAGAAAGTTGAGGGTATAGGCTCTGTTCTCAGGGAGAAAATAAACATAAAGTAAATTTAAAATGTATTACATGAATAAAATATATTTTATATATAAAATGACTTGCATAAATAAAAATATTAAATAAGAGGTTACTATGATTACAAAGTTTGTTGTTAAACTGGAGAGACAATTCTTGTGTATACTAGACAACTAGGAAAAATTATTTGGGAATATTTGCATGTGCTTGGTAGTACAGTAATTTATATATGTATGTATATATATTAATCCTCACTCAAGGATATGTTTATTGATCTTGTGAGAGAGAAGTATTGATTGGTTTCTCCTGTATGTGCCCTGACCGAGGATCAAACCCGCAACATTTGGTGTACGGGATGACGCTCCAACTAACTGAGCCACCTGGCCAGGTCAATATATATATTTTTTAAAGTGCAGGAAATATCATAAACAGTGTGCTAACATCATAGGCTGTCTAGCAAAGAGGAAGTTACCAAAAAGGGCTAGAAGAAACTAGTGAGTATAAACAGCTGGTGCCCTCCCATGAGAGCCCAGAGATGAAAATCACCATGATCACGGAGGGTGGAAAGTTCCATTCCAGTATGGGCCTGCAAGGCTGTCCAAGGAAACTGATCGGAGGGAATTAGGATGCAGGGGCAGGAACGCTGAGCTAGGGATCGTTCTTTGCGAGGCATGTGACAGAATCATATGTCAAGGAGGTCCTTCTGGGTTAAGGTGTCTTGGTTAGAGGGACCTTGGCTTTAGGACATGCTGGGAATATGAAAGAAAGAGGGTAGGATTGAGGCTGGCTGGAGCCGGAACTAGGATTTGGGGAAAAGGATGAACTTCCCTGCTTCAAGAAATGGGCTAGAAGTCTAAATCACGAGGTCTAAGAAGGCAAAGAAAACTCTAAGTCCCTAAATGCCAAAAAGTCCTAGGGATCATGTGGGACATTTGTTAAAAACACGTAGTCACCCCTACCCCAGAATCAGAACCTGTAGGAGAAAGGCTTGGGATTCTGTATTTTTAACAAGTGTACCTGATGACTTTTTAGGACTAAATTTTGGAAACACTGCTTTGGTCTAACCTTGTCTGGTGTCAGAATTCAAGTTCTCCAGCACAAGAGGTTTGCAGGGCAAGGCTAGGAAGCAGGGCTTTGGGATTCAGAGGGATTGTGTAAATAGTGTATCAGGATCCCTTTACCCTCTTCAGTTCCTCAGGGTCATGGTCAGTATAATTATGGGCCAGATCTCCCAAAGGAAAGGAGACTCTCAGAGGGCTTGAATAGTGCTATTAAGCGCAGGAGACCCTTCCCACAAGGAGCCTTAGTCCCCTGAAGCATTGAGGGAGGCTCTGAGGAGGACAGTACTCTGAGATGTGGCAAGAGCAGGCAGGTGGAAGGGGGCATGAGGCATAAGGAAATGACTACAGGGCCAGGAGGAGGGACTATTAGATCGGGAAGCAATGCGTTTTGACTTTGACCATTCCTACAGAATGAATGCTTGTGTCCCTCCCCCAATCCATAGGTTAAAACCTAATCCCCAATGTGCTGCTGCTGAGAGGGCTTTGGGAAGTGATTAGATTATGAAGGTGGAGCCCTCCTAATGGGATTGGTGCCCTTCGAAGGGGTAGATGGGGTCAGAGTCCTCTCCTTCCACCCTGTGAGGACACAGTAGAAACAAGCCTCTGCGAACCAGCAAGGGGGCTCTCACCAGACACCAGATCTGCTGGCACCTCCATCTGGGATTCTTTTCTAGTCTCCAGAACTTTCAGAAATAAATTTCTGTTGTTTATGAGCCACCCAGTTATGATATTCTGTTGTAATAGCCTTAGTGGACTAAGACAATCATAGAATGAATAACAGAAATTACAACTTTTGGGGTTCCTTTGGATATATTCCTGGAAGTGGGATTGCTGGGTCAAAAGGCAGATCCATTCTTAATTTTTTGACTTATCGCCGTATTGTTTCCCACAGTGGCTGCACCAATGCACCCATGTTCGTGCAGCATTATTTACAATTACCAAGATATGGAAGCAGCCGAAGTGCCCATCAGTAGATGAGTGGATGGAGCAACTGTGGAGAATTTATACAGTGGACACTACTTGGCTATAAAAAAGAAAGTTTTACCCTTTGCGGCAGTATGGATGAACCTGGAGAACATTATGCTAACTGAAATAAGCCAGTCAGAGGAAGACAAATACCATATGATTTCACTCCTATGTGGAATCTAATGAACAAACTGAACTAACCAGCAAAATAGAGACAGACTCATAGATGGAGAGCAGGCTGACAAGAGGTGGGGAGGGTGGGGGTGGAGGGATTGAGCAAAAAGGAAAAAAGACTCATGGACATGGACAACAGTGTGGTGATTGTGGGCGGGTAGTATAAAGGGACTAAATGGTAATGGAAAAAAATAATTAAAAATATGAAAAAGGAAAAAGTTTAAAAAAGAAATTACACCTCCTTTTAAAAATTCAAATAATAGTGTGATGTATCCTTCTAAATTCTGATGCATTTGTTTTCCTCTCTCGACAGGAGCCTCCCATTGTTCTTTTCATGGCCAAAAGAAAAGATAGACTTTCTGGTTCACTGCTCTTCCCGCCGATACTACAGGTTATATGACTGTATTTGTATCCTAAGCTTCTCTTTTAGAACCTGTAAATCAATATTTGAGTAAAATTTATTTAATGATTTAGAAGACTTAACTCTCTTCATCTTTAAGAGTCCTCTCTGCCAGTCACACCCGTACCCGTTGCTTATAATCATGCCAGTACCACCTCTTTCATGAACCCGCATTGGCTCCTCTGTCCATATAGGACTTCTCCATCCTTTGAAACCCTGTAAAATGCTGGCTTATAAGTTCTTTATGGCACTCACTTACTCCTCTTACTCTTCAACAGCACTTAATTTACCTTTATGAGGAATTCATTTATAACCTTTTTGTTCCACGGAGGGAATAGAAGAAAATATAAAATAAAGAAGAAGATAGTAAGGAGAGGAAAATAAGTATAGTGTGGGAAGGTGAAGCCAACTGTCACGAGCATGTATTGGGTGCTTGCCATGTCCCGCATGCCAGACGGTCCCTGCGCTCCAGGAATGCAGCAGTGAGTGGGGACACAGCTGTGGCTTAGAGATCACTTCCAACCCAGGGAGCCACTCCGACCATCACTAGAGATTTGATATTAACAATTTTGCCCCCTACCTATCCATCTTCTTACTAATTCACCCACTTCTCACTGTTGTTTGCTGCTGGAAATTAGGCTACAGCGTCTTATCAATTGTGCTAATACTAAAGGACTTTCTAACTCCGTAGGTGCCTTGGTAGCTCTTCCTCTGGCTGCTTCAAGGTCCAAGGGCGTCCCTGCCCAAACTGTGAGACCATTCGTGTGATTATGCTGGAGAGACAGGGTGTCCCTCAGTTTCTTCCAGGGAACGTCCATGCCCCTCGTGGGAACTGAATACACACTACCCAGTAAAATGAATCCCCCAGTTTTCTGTGGCAGCTGCCTCTGGAAGAGAAACTTCATTTGTATGCTGTTTTCTCTGCCTTGGCTGAATGGCAGCAAATAAGATAAGGGAATGATCATCATTTTCTAAATGTTAGAAGAGCAGCATGGCACCAACGCAGTCATTTATGGCTCCGGGGCAAGTCCAGCTGGAGGGTTGTGGCCATGCCAATGTGCCGGCATGTTCGTCATTATCACGGCATGCACACAAGCTGCGACTTTCCTCCAACCCGACCTAACTGCTATACTTTGACCGAAATAATTGTAGAGGAAAATTCCTTCTAAGCCATTTCGAAGCAAAGCATTTGCAGTAGGAACATATTTTAGGGATATTTATTCTAATTTTGATTTATATCTTTATGTATAAAGCAAGAAGAAGAAAAACTATAATTGAAATACATTTTATTGTAATTGATCTTATAAATAGTATTTTATTATAACAAGTGTCATATCAAGTAATACCTAGTAACCAGAATTTTTGTCACAGGACTTATTTCTTCAAAAACGCTGGTTTTTTGGCTGCTCTATTTTTAAAGTTCAACTAAAGCTAATTTAAGAGCATGGTCGGAGTGCTCCTCCGTGAATTAGAGTTTTACTCCCAGGCAACTCTAACATTAGCATTGCCTGGGAGTAATGTTAATTTCTGCGAAACGTAAATGAACATTTCTCAGAGGAATGTTAATTTCCTGAGTCTTTCCCCCCCTGTTATATAATGTCAGTTACTTTAACCTAGAAAGAGGATGTTAGACCCTGCTCCCCAAAAGAGCCAGATATATACGTTGATGTATATATCAGGAGCTTTGCCACCATCACTTATGGGTTTGTTTTGGAGGGTACAGCAGGGCTGGTGTGTACAGAGGCATACAGGAGTCGGCCTGTGATCTAGGCAGGCAGGTCTCATCTGGGAGGTCATCAGGTGATGCCAGCACAGGTGACATTAAAAGCCAAAGGGAGCTAAGTCAGGAACCCGAGAGCAACTGCCAAGGATCCAAATACATTTGCAAAAGCAACTTTCTTGCATAGGACAAATATTTAGTTAATCCCTGGCCATGTTTCTCAAGATTTTCTGATCACAATTTAGTAAGAAATATATTTTAAATCATAGCCTAACACATGCTCACTCACAGCCCTCATTGTGTCCGAGTTTCAGAAAAATCCCTGTGCTCCCCATGGGTGAGGCACTCTGATGTTTTCAGTTCTCTCAGGTTCTACTCTATTCAGTTAAAGATGCTGGCAGGAGACGTATGAAACCGATTTCATGATCTGCTAATTGATAGAAGTCCATAGCTTTAGATATACTGTTTTGGAGAATGGGGAGATGGAATGAAAAGAGGAGAAAAAAAAGACTGGAGGTGTGTGTTCTGATGTTAAGGAAATTGAAAGCTCCTTAGGAAGTTAGAATGTACACATGAAACAGCAAAATAACACATTTAGAGGAGGGTAAATCAAAACAAACACATAAACAGGCAAGTTGATATTAATACAAGTTACTTATAGAAGTGTCGACTTGAGATGTGAATGGTTAAGCTCAGTGATGAGAGGTTTCCTGGGAAAAATAACTGGAAAGCAGCTTTTGAGTGGCACGGGTCGATGGGCGGGGGGCGGGCGGTGTTCAGCAATGGAAGCAGCGCAGAGGGTGTCGCGGCACGCTCTGAGAGTGTGTGGCTCTGCATTAGGGTGGGCAGTGTGCGCAGTGTGGAAGGATGAAGAAACTAACTTAGGAGAGGGGAGCTACATGGAAGCTTTCAGTACTTCAGCCTCAGAGACATTAGGAGAAAACTGCCTTTGCCTGCGGGAATGGCACAATGTGATTGTGTTTACGGTCATTCTTGTGACCTTGTTGAGAGAGAATGCATTGCCATCGGACCTCGTGGAGACAAAGGAGATTGTTGTTGTAACGCAAAGAGTGTGAAAAACCAGATGCACAGAAGGATCCAGAGGGCTTGAGGATGCGTTGGCTCCTGTAAATCGGTTTTGCAATGTGTCTTCTTGGTATGAGAGTCTGATGCTGGGTGTGACCCAAGAAGTGATTAAAGGGACTGGTTGTCCACGGTGTCTCCTGTTGCTCCGCCAAGGCACTGTTTTCCTCCAGCTGACCCTGATTTACCAGTATTCATCAGTATTTGTCATTCCTGGGTTAAAACACAAAGATCAAACTCATTCAAAAGACTTAACGCCTGGTAGGATGGGACAATAACTTTTATCAGCCTCCCGCTGACCTCCGAAAAGCTATGTGTGCATTTAGGAAATCTGCCAGCTCTTTGTATAATTGGACCTAGGCCCTCCAACGTAATGAAAGAAAAGAGATTTTTCATATGGAGCAGGAGGCGGGGGGGCTGGACCTCAGATCCCTGCCTCCTTTTTCTAGAGATCCATCTTTCCCTTGGGGATCTCATCAATTGCCCCTGGTCCTTTTTCTACTGGGGTCACCCTTCTTTACCTCTCCTGCCTGGGAAGATCTAGGCTGAGCTCATTAAGGGAGCTTGATAGCAGATTTACCTGCAAGAACGCATTGCCATCAAGCATGCTGTACCTCAGAACCAACAAGGGAGTGCATAAAGGGCAGCTGGCGCGGAGCGAGTGCTCAGCCCCCTCTTGGCACACGTGCGCATACTGCCCCCACTGTTCACCGATTGAAGTGCTTGCGCATTGATCTCCTGTCCCTTAATTAGCTGACAAAGCCCCTTACTCATCTGGAGAGTTCCTTACTACTAACACGCAGTAACTTGCACTGATGTGATAAATAAATTAACAGCGCATAAGAATATAAACCATTGTTGTTATTTCAGGTGTCTCTACAAGGCTGAAGTTAAAATTTGTGTCTTTTATTTAGGAGAGTAACTCTAAATCAGTTACTAGAAATTAGTTTGTGAGATTAACAGAAATTTGTTATTTGGCCTTGGACTATCTCTGACGCTGAGCATGGTGACTCTTGAAGGGGAGACCTTGGGAAGACGCCAGGGGGCCTCAGAGACCCCAATGAAAGGAAATTCTGTATATAAACAGAAGCAGAGCACTGAAGTCAAGCTTCATCTACTTGATACCTTCTCTCAATGTTTCTGCCTGCATCACTGCACATTTACTATATGCTGTCTCCTCCCACTTTTGTTTATGGGGCACTTCCTCAACATCCCAAAGAGAGCACAAATAGCTTTTCGAGGCTAGACACTATGGGCTGTCCTGCCTCCTCAAATCTACAATATTGGCACACTGATGCTCATGAATTATATATTTGTGTCTGGAAAAATACATAAAACTCTATGCAGTGAGGGACTGTCTCTGTTTTGCTCATTTTATCTTTAGCCTAGCACGTAATAGTCTCAATGAATATTTTTGTAAGAATAAGTATCTTCCGCTGGCTCTGAATTCTGTCCCCCTTCCACCCATATTACCCTCTCTTTCAGGGCTGGCACAACCGTCATCTCTGACAACTTCAACTCCCACTTTCTTGTATTCATCCTATCTGTAAGTACACAATGAAACATTCATAACTTTTCAATTAAAATTCTACAAGCAATGATAAAATCCTCTAAATGACTTTCATATTTGTGATCAGCTCTAGAGCTAGGGGACTGGTCGAACCCGACCACAGATTGCCAGGCACGTTAGATGGTTCAGTAGTACTGACTCCTTGTCAAAGGTGTAAGTTAAGTAACCTTTATATGTCAGTACAGAGGATGATGCATTTAGGAACTCCGAGTTTCTTTCTTACTCAGTCACTCACAGTCTTTTCTTCAGGGTCGTTGTCGGATAATTGCTCAGGTGAACTGTGAAGAAATATCTGTACGTTCCTGTGTAATGAAGACCGGTTCTTCCACCCTGAAAAATCCCCATGCTGTTCCTCCACCAAGAGGACCTCTTGACGTAACTGGAAGAAGTTTGGAAAGTAAGAATAATTCTGTCTGCTAATGTTGCACAAACATTGGAATTTATTCCTGAGTTGCAATCTACCAGTTCTGGGTCCACATCTGCCACATTATGTTTATTTTTGTTAATTTCATGAACTATTTTTTGATATACCATAAAAAAGAAGGAAAAATTCAAATGAGCATTTTCTTTTTGTATTAAATATTCTCCTGCAACACCATTGTAAAGTGTTACACCTAATGAATGGCTTGTAACATAAATAAGTTGAAATAGAATTTACAACAAAATACCTGTTCTTATTTAAGCATCCACAGGTTCTCCCAAGACTTCATTCTCAGCCGCTAGGAAGAAAGCGCTAGACACAAAGAAACTTCCAGTCCAGGTAAGATAAATGCTTTAAATTTGATGTGTCATTGAAGATCAGATTCTTAGGGGTTTTTTTTCTCTAAAATATCAAAGATCTTTCTTACAGGGGTTTCAGAGCAAAGACATAGGAAGATCTCTGTTGTTTGGCACTAACCAAGGGAGCACCCCAAATTCCTGTGTTCATTTCTTTAAGTCTCAGATGGTACCTAGATATCAAACTGATCACTTACTCCTCCAGGAATGTTTTAGGATGAGAAATCCACTCTTTCTCTATGACATAGGGTAGTCCAGCAAGCTAGACAAGATAAATAGCAAGATTTTGCGGGCTCTTCCTTGATTATACTTAATGATGCTCTTGGTTGCACTTGACTTACAAGCCTGCATTCACGGTCATTTGTCAAGCAGCTAGTCTTTCCTGAAACTGGGACACGGGTATGAGGAAGACCCAGTCTTGTAAGGAAGAGAGTTTCAATCTCCATTGGCAAAGTAGATTATTTGTTAATGCTTTTGAAGAGTGCAAATTATTTGTAAACAACAATTGTGAGTTTTTAAAATATAATTTATTATTAGACACATCTCCGGCACAAATGGCTTGTCCGGCTCCTTGCACCGCATCAGGCTTCTTTTGTCTTGGGGCCCTGCACCTAGAACTTTGGGTTGCTCCCGTGTTTGCAAGTCCTTAGTAACAAATCACCAGAAAGAAATGTTTGATAACTACAGACAGACGATTGTATTTGATCTCTATGTCGGTAATCATCAGCGTGGTGCCTTCCTTAACGTCCCACAAGAACACACTCTTTCACAAGAGGATCTGACCAACCTCCGTTGATGGCTGTCCTATCGGCTGTTCTAAGGTTGACGGCTCCCAGCTTAAACACGGGTTTCTGTCCTCCTGGCATGACTAGCTGCTGCTTGTTTCTTTCACTGATTCATCGAATATTTCCTGAGCATCTCTCCTATGGTGCTGCTGCTCTCTGCTTTTGGTACCACATGGCTTGGCCCCACTGTGTTTCCCTGACTTTCTAAAAGTCACAGGATTTTTGTTTGCTTTTTTTCTTTTGTTTTTAGAAAATGTATTTTATTGTTTGTTTTGTTTTGGTAACAGTATTGTATTTTCTGTTGAGTAAATTCTTTGTAAGAAGGTTTTGTTTTGGTCTTACTTATTCAGATGAACCCCAGAGTTCCTCAACTGTCAACTGATAGGCACGGCTCTCTCCAGATTCATGGAGCAGGGAGAGCTCAGAAAGGTCATCCACAAGCTTCTTTAACAACTTCTGGGCAAAGCAAACTGACGAACAAAACAGAAACAGAGGCGTGGGTACATGGAATGGACCGACAGCTGCCAGAGGGGCGGGTGGTGGTTTTGGTCATTGTTTCAGTGCATGTCCTGGATACATTAGAGATTTTCCCTGGTGCTGGGACTAATGGGAAAGTAAGGTAACTCAGGTTTAATTGAATGTGGTTTGTCTTCATTCGATGGAACTAAGGAAAATTATAAGCATTAAAAAATTTAAATCACTTTAATGAGGACAAAGTAATTTCCTAAATTAATTAACGTCATTTATTAACTACCATTAAACCCTTGTTAATTAAATAGAATGGTAAAGTTAAATAAAAAGATGGATGATTTCCTGAAGGAGATGAAACTGTGATTTAAACATTATTCTTAATTGGTTCAGTGGATACAGCATTGTGTAATTCAGCCAGGACTTGGAACTACAGGAAGATGAAAAACCTCATACAGGTAGAGCATGACGAGAGCAGGAAACAGTATTATTTTCCAGAGAATGACTGTAATCTAGTTTACTCTATTTCAGTGGTTATTAACTTTTGTTAGTTAAAAATTCAATATACATAAATCAACTAGTATTTCCCGAGTATCTCTTATATGCTGGACATTTAGGCATAGGAGCTGAGGAGTTATGTGAGCAAAAATAGTTCCCTTTTAGAATTTGGTGAAAATAAGGGACGCTTCCAACAGAAAACGTACAGTGTATATGTGCATGACTGCAGGCCTTGGCTAAAAGAGATGGAAAGTCACTGTGTCCTGTTAACTCTTTCCTTTGTGTCTTTTATAGACTTGATTTATTTCAATTAACCAAAATGATGAGTAATCATCATTACTCATGTTAGTAATTACTAATTAGAATTAATTATTATTTCCATTGCCATTTCAATTATGACAGCTGGACTTGTGAGAAGTCTTTTAAATTCGCTCCTGTGAGAATTATGAGTATTGTTGCGTGTACCGGAAGTTTGTTCTTTTTTATCACCGAGAATAGAGTTTCATTGTATCAATATCCTACAATTTGTTTTTCTGTTTTTCCCTGGTAGACATTTGTGCTATGTCCATTTTGAGGCTATTATTAATAAAACTGCTACAAACATTTTTGTGCCTTTTTGTGGATGTAAGCATTTATGTCTCTTGGGTAATTATGTTGATAGTGGAATTCCTGGGTCACAGGGCAGGCAGATGTTTGCTTAACTTTCAGAGAAATTGCCAAGTAGTTTTCCAATGTGGTTGTACAGTTTTACCCTCCCACCAGCAACATGTAGGCGCTCCTGATGCTCCACATCCTTGCCAAAATTGGCTATTGTTAATCTTTTAGTTTTTGCTACTCTGATGGGTATGTGGTGGTATCTTATTGAAATTTGAATTTGCATTTTTCCAATAACTAAAGATCTTGAGTACTTTTTCAGCATGCTTTTTAAGTATTTAGATATCTTCTTTTAGGAAGTGAGCATTCCAGTCTTTCACTCATTAAACAATTATTACTGATTTGCTCTTTATCTTTTCTATTAGTCTGTGGCTTGCCTTTTTACTTTAATAACAGTGTATTCTCATGAATAAATGTTTTTAAATTTGATGAGACCTACTTTATTTATTTTTTTTAGAATTAATGTCTTTTACATCCTAAGAAATTGTTGTCTACCACAGTGGGTTTTTTTTTTAAGATTTTATTTATCCATTTTCAGAGAGAGAGGAAGGAGGAGAGGAAGAGAAACCCCAGTGTGTGGCTGCCTCCCGTGTACCCCCCCACTGGGGACCGGGTGGGAACACAGGCATGTGCCCTGACTGAGAATCGAACTGGCAGCCTTTCAGTTCACAGGCTGGTGCTCAATCCACTGAGCCACACCAGCCAGGGCTACCCCCAGTGTTTTGAATACTCTTAACAGAGATAGAGGCGAGGATGTATCTTTTTAAGATTATGAGTTCACATTGATTTTTCTTTTTTTGAATTCTAGAGAGAGAGGGAGGGAGAGAGAGAAACATTGATGTGAAAGAAACACTGGTCCGGGGCCTGAACCTGCAATCTAGGTGTGTGCCCTGACTGGGAATCAAACCATCAGCCTTTCAGTTTATGGGATGATGCTCCAACCAAGCAAGCCACACCAGGCAGGCCACACCTATTTTTAGTTTAATTCATTCTTGTTTTGTGTTTATTTCTTATTTATCTTATTATTATCTAATTTTCTCATAGTAGCAACAATTAAGTTGTTCAGCTGCGTTTCATAACATAAGGTTTTATTTGGAAAGAAAAAGGTCTTTTTTTTTTTTAAGATTTTATTTATTTATTTTTAGACAGAAAGGAAGGGAGGGAGAAAGAGAGGGAGAGAAACAGCAATGTATGGTTGCCTCTCACATGGCCCTCACTGGGGACCTGGCCTGCAACCCAGGCATGTGCCCTGACTGGGAATCAAACCGGCGACCCTTTGGTTCACAGCCCACGCTCAATCCACTGAGCTACACCAGCTAGGGCTGGAAAGAAAAAGGTCTTGAAACTTAAATAAAAGCACTCCACCAGACTACATGATATTTAAAGTCAATATCATCATCATCATCATCTTTTATGATTCTCTGCATGAGGATAATCTAAGCAGAATTGTTTGTTAGGGACAATCTGGGTTTTCTGGGACCTGAAGCTTATATAGTTTAGGGAAGATTTTTTAAGAAAAAATATTTTGCAGCCCTTTCATCTGAATTGCCACATTCAACATGTGTCAGTTATATCATATGCGATCTGGTGTGTTGAGATGCAGAGATCTGCAAGTGGCTCTTGGGAGCACTCACTGTTTGCATGTTGCTGTGAATTTGTACTTATAGAAATTGTGAAAACATTTGTTTTGTTGGAGTCTTATAAAAATACACAAGCCCTGGCTGGTGTTGCTCAGTGGTTTGGAGTGTTGCTCTGTACACCAAAAGGTTGGGGGTTTGATTCCCAATCAAGGCACATACCTAAGTTGAGGGTTGAATCCCTGGTTGGGGAGCGTATGGGAGGCAGCCAATAGATTTTTCTCTCTCTTTCTCAGATCAATACACATATTTTTTAAAAAAATACACGAGACACGTTTATGGTTGTATACAATATAGAGCTTATTTTTGACAAAACAGAAATTTCATTTTGATTAGGAGACAGTGAGGTCACATCTTCAACTTATGATTTTACATGTCTGACGCTTGGAAGAATTCTCCATAGAGCAGCTTCTGGCTTTTCTCTCTCCACGTCCATAACATAATATAGCCAGTATCCCCCATCTCCATGTCATGATGCCGGATGAGTCACCGAGTGGGCGCTTAAACTGTTCATGGAACGCAGTGTTCCCTGGGAGGCTACCGGTAACCTAATTACGTCGGGAAGTAACTGCCAACGACATCAGTATAGCCCAGCAAATCCAAGCTAAGGTGTCTCCAGCTCACCCTTTTCTTACCTGGATCTTCAAAACACTTCTGGTCACTCCAGTGCCACCCAACAAGTTGGAAAATATGATGGAGAGAAAGTATTAGTGGGAAGAAAAAGCTTTCTTAAACAATTATAATTTAAATATATGACGTTTACAAAAGTGTAAGTACATGGGATTATGTTGCTGGACCCTCTTCTAGACCTTGGAAAAGGCCTGCGCAAGGGAGGCGCTTTAAAGCTTAAGATTCATTATTTCACAGTAAATCTGCTTCTGCAGATTATTACTTACTCCATGGCATAAATCAAATGCATAAAGTGAAAAGATTTTTAGAACTTTTATAATTTTTGTAAGCATATTTTTAAAAGCACAAATATTGCTATAAATCATTGGAGAATACGCCTAACAATGTTATAAAGTGAACTGAATATTTCAAGTTTGACATTTTCATGGTGAAGGGGTGAGTCAGGGTGGAAATTTGGGATTCTGAGGAATGAGCTCTTCAGTAGTTAAACTAGTTTAGCCAGTACTTTTAAGTTGATAAAAATAATAGATCTTATTTGTACATCCTAAATATATTATAATGCTTGCATGTGACTTCCACTTTATTCCATTTAATTAAATAAAATTATTTATGCACTAAGATCATTGCCTGCCATAAAGAAAAATGTTAAATATGTTAGTTGTATCCCCTTAGCTCCTAATTAAATTTAACAAAGATGTCAGTTGCATACTATTGTGCCCAAAGTTATGCTGGATTCAGTAATTAAGAAAGTGTATCTTTTTTTATTTATTTAAGATATATATAATTCATAATTTTAAAAAAATGGGAAAGGGTAGCATTTAATCCAACAAATGTAGATTTACATTTCAAGCTATAACAGGCAGGGATTTAAATATATATATATATGTGTATTAAAAATATATATAAATATATATATATATATAACATTGTCTCTGTCCTTGAGTTTACGCTTTGCTGCCACAATTTGAGAGTAAAACCACGTGTAAATAAGTGCTCTGTGGTCTTACGTACATGGTAGGTAGCTAGCCCTTTAGGAAACAGCAGCCATGTGACCTGGAGTGGTCAGATAGGATGTAAACTGAGTCTTAATGAATGGACGAGGTTTGGGCAGGCAGTGAAAAAAGAGAGACTCCTGGAAGAGTAAATGCTTTCTCATTCACAAGCAGAGCAGGTAGTTTTTTTAAGTATTTAGAAATTTGCCATACAGATTGTGGTGCTTGCCGATGCTCTTTTAAGTTGGTTATAAAAGTATTCCTTAAGAGGTGTTGGGCTCAAATCTCCTTTAGAAATTCAGATGATGCAGAATAAGGAAGACAATCTTGAAAAAGAAGAACAAAGTCAGTCAAGGTCATGCTTACACCTTGGTAGCCAATTGGATTTTTACCTTTTGCCATTGAACATGCATAGCTTGGAGGCAGCTGTACAATTCAGTTTACTTTGTTGTTCTTTCACCATGGCAGCAGGAGCTAGTAGCTTAGAGGCTCCTTTTCCAATTGCTCATCAGAGGTGTTGTTGAAAGAAAATCTTCTCCGCGCAGAAAACTTCCCCACAGTCATTGATTGACAGGCCTCCTTCTTTCTGCCATCTCCTTTGTTTATGTTTCAGACAACACCATCAGGCACCCTCGAACCAATTTTTTTATTTAATTTTTTTATTGTTGTTCAAGTACAGTTTTCTGCCTCCCCCCACCCCTCCCCTCCAACCCAGCCCTCCTTGCCTCCCTCCCCCGTTTCCACCCCCCCCTTGTTATTGTCCATGTGTCCTTTATAATTGTTCCTGTAAAGCCTTCGCCCTTTTCCCCCATTGCCCTCTCCCCTCTCCCCTCTGGTCACTGTCAGCCTGTTCTCAATTTCAATGTCTTTGGCTATACTTTGCTTGCTTGTTCATTTTGTTGATTAGGTTCCCAATCAAACTAATTTAAATTTCCTAAAATCATCTGTTGTGGGTTTGGGGAGATTAGAGAAGTTTCCAACAGAAGAGGTGATGGGCAACACTCCTGCCTGCTGGGAATTTCTGCAAGTTCGTCACAGTCACAGCCATCTTAGACTTGCAGTTTGACTTGTGCATCATGGTCAAGTTGTTAAAGATTGTGTTCAAAGGATAAACATCACATGATATGAATTGACCTTTTAATATTAAAAAGAACCTTCCAATTAGAGCTAGTCATTTATCAGTTGCATCTGGACACGGAAGCTACATGTGGGACAGGCTGTTTTTAAGTAATCGTTTGCAATGCAGTTTATCTGTGAACCCCAAGCCTCAGAATCCTACCCCCTCCATATGTGAGGTTAAAATTCCTTGACCTCACCCCAGACCTACTGAATCTGAATTTGGTGGGAAAAGTTGGTGCCCAGGGATCTACAAATTTCATAAATTCTCCAGATAATTCTTAGAACTCAGGTTTGGAAGCCACCATGCTAAGTTGGAAATTATTCCTTTCTAATTGTCCTGCTGAAAGCGTAGAGTCAAGACAGATCAACACAACTTAGTAGGGTGAACCTGATGTCATCATGCTGAAAACAAAATGTGCTTCACCAAATCATTTGCTTATAGTAGATACTCCACGCAGTAACTTCATTTGAATGTTTTCCTCCTAAATTTCTGTTCTTGAATTTATTTTTGAGTGATTATGAAAACACAAATGATTTGTGGTATTTCTGGTTATTTTAAACTGCTATTTAATTAAAAGTAATAGATAAAATCATTTGATTCTGTTCTTAATGTCCCAAAAGTGTACATTAGCTGAATTTAATTTATTGTCAAAAGGAAACATAGTGTGTAATAATGTCTGTGACTTTAAACCACACCTCCCTGACCAAAAAGAAACCCAACAAGAAAAGAAACCCTTCACACTCTAAAACTCTTTTATTTGATGATCATTTTTCCTATGTCCCTTTAATGAATTTTAATCTATTAAGTTATCAATGTATTTTAATGGTAATAAATACACATAACATAAAACGACCATCTTAACCATTTCAGTGTACAGTTCAGTCATATTAAATTCACAAAGTTGAGCAGCCAGTTTCCAGAACTTCTTCACCTTCCCCGGCTGAGACTGTCCCCATTAAACAGCGCCTCGTTGCTCCCTCCCCTCGGGCCCTGGCAACCACCGTTCTGCTTTCTGTTTCTCTGACTTTGACTACTCTAGATACCTCAC